>OZ026835.1:34493390-34525835 GCA_964023205.1 Lutraria lutraria
TTTAATAAATAATTTGTTCAACAATTTGCTAAGTGCTTGCTGGTCAAAAACCCAAATATAAAAATAAATTTTAGCAATTATAGCCTGATAATAAATCTTACATTGTTTAACAAGAAGAGAACACACAAGTTTCAAATACATGAGTATAATCATAATCAACCCCCACCTAACAGATGGTAGATGTACCCCAAGTCAGCATTATTTCACATACAATTTTATCAAGGTAATTTAGATTATTGTAACTAGGTACATATATTATTCCAAGATCTATTTCCCAACAAACTAAGCTAATAATTACACAACAGAGTCAGAAACAGTAAGAATTTATCACTAAGGTTAAGTGCTTTTTTTATACGCAATTTTCAGGTAATTTGGATGAATGTGTTTCTGTAATACAGAGCAACCTCTTCAAAGCAACACCCTTTGGGAGCAACACAATTATGTTGTCATAGTTGCAAGGTTGTTGCCGTAGAGAGGTTTAAAAATTGATAGCTAAATCTTGCAGTGGGAAAATTTATGCTGTTGTTGTAGGGAGGATGTTGCCCAAGAGAGGGCTACTATAAAGAGGTTCTACCGTATTTTGTAAGAATTATTGTGATATATACTAAGTCTTATCACTTGTATAAAGACAGTAGAGAACTGGATAGTGTAACCATGGGAAGTCTGTCAATACAAGCAACCTATTATTACAACAACACTGAACATGTTGTCATTTGATACATATTTTATATCAAGCATTGATCACCTCATAAAATATCATTCTCAAGTACAATGAACACATATCGAGGGTTCAACGCAACAGTGTCGTAACTCATATTGAAATAAGAACAAGTTACGTCAGTGTTGCGCTGAGCCCTCGATATGCACTGCAAAACCACATGCAACAGAGAAAAAAACTTGTCTGCAGAGCAAGTGTTCATTGATTATGACGTTCATAGAAGATCCTCATTGTATGTGGAGGAATTACAGTAGGCTAACTGAACTCTTATAATGTTGAAAATTATAAGCACATATAAAAATTCTAGACAACTGGCGATGCATTCAAAAGTTGAGATAAAAACTAAATACAATAGTGTAAAAAAAACTTCCGCTAGACAGACTGATATCATCAGACAAAGCTATTTGTACTGGAATTATTGTAGAGCTAAGGACCACACTGGAATTGTTTTCAGACAATTTGTGGTGAACTATTAATTAGCAGTTCTAAAAGCAAACTGCAAGAACTCACAATATGGTCTCATGATAGAAATCAAAGTACTGAAAGTACTCATGGAAGTTGAACTTACATAGATTTGCTCTGCAAGATGGAGTGGGAACAGTTTAACATTTGTATGGCAGATGTAGAGAGAACGTAGAACTTTGGTCTGCATAAAAATTCATGCATGTCTTGCAAGTGGCAGCAACGGAAAGCTGAAATGTCGTTCAGCTTCTAAAAACATGACAAATTTGCATGCTCCTAGGTCTGAGGTTATAAAAACTTAAGATTGATATGTACAATCATGTCTTAATGTCATATTTCCTATTCTTCAGTTAATTAACATAATCTCATACAACTTTTCAAAGAATATTTAGTATAGAACATTTACACATCGAAATATTAACTTTCACAATAAAGCAGAAAACGGATTTTTTCATATAAAATAAGCTGAGATCAAAATTGAGGTTGTTTCCCAGTTTTATAACCCTTAACTACATTTTCTGTTCAACAAATTGTACTGCCTCACTCAGGGGTGTTGCCATGGAAACATGACAACTTTACATGCTCCAAATAAAATGATGTACAATTTAATGATGTGACTTCAATGGAACATCTTTGCCTTAATAATTATGCAAGGCACATCCACTTGCAAAAAAAAAGAAAACATTTATGTATGACTTTATGATGAATCAATACACTAAGTGACCTAACACCATGTAATGAACAATTGGAATTCTACCTATATGAACTCTTTTTTATCTGAAATCCAGTAATTATTCTTCATCAGAGGAACAAAACCTCAGTCAATGATAACCATATGCTTACCAACTTCCAATCATACCACAATCATACAAGTAATACAAAAGTTAGCAAGTGCAGAATGAAGTCGTCATGATTTATGTGTTAATTAGTGTAACCATTAATAAGTGCACATGTAAGGTGACTTAATTAACTGCAGTAACTATCAATTTTATGGAAGAATTACTGATTTCTATGAAAAGGTGTACAGTTTTCTTGTCTCAATGAAATGGGAATCACCGTGAACTAGAAATGTTTCCTGAGGACACGAATGACTCCCCCCCCCCCGCTGAGAACTTTGAGTAAAAAAGGGGCCATAACTCCTGTGAATATGTTTTTACTGGAAATCGAACATGACCAGCATTTTATTAATTGAACACCTTCCATGGAATATTTCTGGAGTTATCGCTTGGAAACCAAAATTTGGACAGGCCAACGGACAGAGGTAATAACTGCACTTAGTGCCCTTCTGCCATTTCAAATGTTCAAGAATGTTCCAGGAGGTTGTAAATTCATGGTCAATGCCAGTTCACTTCATCGGACCTGCAGATTAATTATACTTCAATATCTTTTTTTCCAATTTCATTAACAAATAATAAATTATTTGTGGATCTAAGTGCTTATTGTGGATTTTTCTGAAAATGCTGTTGAAATATTCCTCGGCTTCGAGCCAAAATGTAAAAATGTGCTTTGAACCATTCAGGCAACTTCCAACATTTGATCCCCAGCTCAAATTAAGGATTGCTATATTTAACACACTACTGTCACCCACTACCCCTTCCTCATAATCAAACACTTCTGATCATTAATTATGTCTGTGTGATTGTTAATACAAAACAACAAAATTGTAGCAAGAAAATTACCTTTCCATTGTTGAGAGATTTATTACAGTTTGATAGACTGGAGCACACTAGCAAGGTGCCACTATGACTAAGTGGTATTTTAATGTACTCCATCTAAAATGACTATTAATAAAGATTATACAGCATTATAGCACAACCTCACCAAAAGCAACATCCTTTGGGAGTAGCAAAATCATGTTGTTGTAGAGAGATTACTGCTCAAGAGAGGTTAAATGAATAGATCAATTGCACAGTGTGAAAAAATAATTAATACAATGGTAGTGAATAGTTAAAGTCACATGTAATAGTGGATACAGTCAAAATCTTGAGAATTATCAAATCTGTTCATAGAATTTTGGTAAATTAAAGATCTTTGAAATGAAATAAGAAAGGAGTAAAAAAATGGTGTAGTGTGTTAAACTCATAACATTTTTACCAACACTGAACAATTTTCAGCAATTCAACTTTAACAAGAACAACTATAACAAAACGTTATAGTTAGACAAATTACAAGAAGCATTGGTTTAATTTTTTTGTATGAAGTTGCTTTTTTCATGAAGGATATTGACCGTCTACTTTATTCATTCCTCCATTAATATGGAGAGTATAATATATTTACAAGTTATAGATTAATACACATATATTGACAATCATGAGTATTTGACAAATGAATACATTCATGTATATAGTTCACATGTACACGGTATTAAAATACCATACATCAATGGAATAAAGTACACCATAAATACTACCAAATCCACCATAGTCTGATATGATACAACCACATTAAACTTACATCTAATGATGTTCCCGATATTATGCCACATTAACATCATAGAACGATGCCTACATTACTTACTTGCGTTTCAACAACAGACAAACAGATTCAGTCAAACGAGACAGGTAACGCGACGAATAGCCAGTCCAATGATTGACCAATCAAAAATGACCGAAATCACCATTAGCCAATCAAATGGCCAGGATTAGCCAAACTAGTAATAGACAATACAGTAAGTACTCGCAAACAGCTATAATAAACAAATACTCGTAAGTATAATTTGTCTAGAAAAATCTTAAAAGTCAGGCTTTTCAACATATATAGAAAAATTAATATCAATTACCTAAGACTATAAAAGAGAGTTAAGACTTGTTAAGAAGCCAATTTATCAAGTTTTAAACAGGAGCAGGTTTCTATAGTAGATTTAATTAATATGTTCAAACAAAATTTATGGCCATCTTAATTCATTTTACCAGCATGTAATTAACAACAGGTTAATTTTCCACAGGTAACAGTTTACCAGTAAAATAAGATACCTTCAGCTTGTACAATCAGAGCTGAAACAGTGGTAGTTCTAATTCTTAAACTGTTTCTATTACCAACTCGAGTATGCTTCTAAAATGTACAGTACAACCTCTCCAGAGCGGCCCTCTCTTGAGCAACAACCTCTCAACAACAACATAATTTGGCTACTCCCAAGGGGTGTTGCCTTAGAGAGGTTTCACTGCAATTTCAAGCATAAAAACTAAACGCAATCCTATTAGAGGGTCATACTATGCAATTTCAAGCCCCAGAAATAATCCATCTGTATCAGATTATGTTTCTATGGTAACAGCAGCAACCATATTTACCTGGTTTTCACTATTATCAATCATAATGGGTAAAAAATGTCAATTTTATGATGGGAAAAATGGGTGGTATGCAGTGAATGCCGCAAATACGAGAGTTGAGATGGAACACTTGAGTTTGGATATATGAAGATGTTCAGTTTCAAGCCTGGTACTAGACTAATCACTAATGATAATAGAAATACTGTGTATAAGTGAGTAATCTGTAGTGTCATTTGCTGGTAAAAATAATAGATAAAATGTAGAAGATACACAAATAATTTGTTTGACAAACATTTACTGCCGAGAACAAGCTGTACAGACAGAACACCAATCAGATTTGCATTTTCCGCCCGAAACCAGTTGTACAAACAATTTATTCAATGAACATTTACTGCCGGGAACCAGCAGTACAGACAAAGTACCAATCAGACTTACATTTACAGCTGGGAACCAGCAGTACAGACAAAGTACCAATCAGACTTACATTTACAGCTGGGAACCAGCAGTACAGACAAAGTACCAATCAGACTTACATTTACAGCTTGGAACCAACAGTACAGACAAAGTACCAATCAGACATACATTTACGGCCGAGAACCAGCTGTAAAGACAAAACACCAATCAGACTAACATTTACATCTGGGAACCAGCAGTACAGATAAAACAGCAATCTGACTTACATTTACTGCCAGGGAACCAGCTGTACAGACAAAATACCAATCAGACTTACATTTACTGCTGGGAACCAGTAGTACAGACAAAACAGCAGTCATACATTACTACCATACCAGGAACCAGCTGTACAGACAAAGTACCAATCAGACTTTCATTTACCCCCGGGAACCAGCTGTACAGACAAAATACCAATCAGAAAATACTTAATGTCTGAATGACAATACTGTCACCTTAAGTCAAAAGGTTTTAATACACTTGACATCTAGGTGCATGGTCACCTGTTCTTTCACAAAATGTCCAGAAAAGTGGCTTACAGATACATCACATAGAGCTAGACATAAGTTGCAGAATTGACCATCAGTATAAATGAGTTTTATAACATAATTCTATTTAACTACTAGCAGCATGTACCCTAGCTAATTTGCACTGTAAAATATCTCCCCATATTAAAATCCTGAACTGAATAATTGATCTGGTTATAATATGCAAAGAAACAATGTGGGAAGTTTTTAACTGTTACTATTCAAAAGCATTTCAGATGTACATGTAACTTATTCTTTAGTAGTAAACAATATTGTATAAATAAAATGTTAGTACATTGACAGCCCTGCTTCTTGACTCAACATTCAAACACTTTCATTCCTATGGCGTCATCTAACTATCCGTAACAATTAAAGCTTTGTAAATTAAACACTTGTTCCCTCTTTTCTTTATCTAGGGACTGATAATAGCCCTTTTTTACATTTAAGTGACAATTTAATTAATTCATCACAAACCTAAGACTTGGCAACAAGGAGCACAGTGTGAGAGGGCTGATAAAGATTAAATGGACAAACATGTACCATCATATGTTGAAACTAAGACACATATAATTATCACTATAATTCTTAAATATCTGGTCAATTAGTAGGGCAAGTTCATGACGCTCTAACTTAAAAATGCATTATTATCAATCATTAAGATTACAGTGCAACCTTCTAACAATGGCCATCAATGGGAAGGAGAAAAATGGCTGTTGTAAAGAGGTGGCTGTTGTTGACAGGGTAAAAACTGAGTAAAACCACACTGAGGGGCCTCGGATGTTAAGTAGTTATCATCTCTGACTTAAGTAATCACTAGCCTATCACCACTGTAAGTTCAAAATCCCATCTGGAACAAAATTGTGCATGTGAGGAAGCTGTCCATGCAGGTAGCTTTTGAAAGGTCAGAGGTGTTAGTCCAGAGTCTACTCTAGAAAGTCTACAAATTACCCTTGCTGTTCGTGTAACATTAGACTCTGGTGCAAAAAAAATACCACAATAAAATCATTTTTGTCAAATTTCATGAAATAATTACGCTACAACATTCTAGATAATATTTTAATGTTGGTCCAATTCTCACAAGTTTTTAATGATATTATGTTAGACATGCAAACATGATGCAATGTTAGTCTGTATTCTTCCACCATGTGACTACCATGTGACTGTCATGTGACAACATAGTAAGACCATGTGACTACCAAGTGACACCATGTGACTATCACATGACACCATAGTAACACCTATAAACAACAGATAGAAGCATACATACCTCCTGATTATCATGAAATATTATATAATTGTATAATTTAATAATGAATACAAAAATATTGATATCAATAATATGCTTAAGCATGAAGCAAGTATTGTGTTATATTTGGGTAACATGAAGACCAAGCAAGTCAGGTGAAATGACAGTATACTAAATGAAACTAACATATAAGAAAGGACTGTGTATAAACCATAATTTAAACCAATTGAAGGGCAATAACTCATGCATAAACCGGTGTTTAAATGAAAAGCTAGAAATATGTCCAGAGGACACAAATGTCCCCGCTATGAGGAAAGGGGCCATAACTCCAGTGAAAATGTATGGATTTTAACAGAAATCGAACTTGGCATGTATGTTAGTTAATATTATACAATTTAATTTAAAATATGAAAGTATTCCAAGAAAGTTTTTTTAGTAATTGCTCAAAAACCAAAATTTGAATGGACAGACAGGGTAACACTTAATGCTCTTACGCCATATCGAATGGTGGGGGCATAAAAATATCTAATGTACAATATCAATATGTACCCAAACACAGGGCATGTATTTCATGAAAAGTTTACTTCTACATTAATATACTGATACAAGGTAAAGGTAGAATACTCATGATATAATTTACTGAACAACAAATCCTATTTTTCTGATTAAGTACCAGTATCTTATCTTTCACAGCACAGTCAGCTATAACGCTAGGAAATGAATCAGTTTAGTGTACTGTTAGATCCTACACTTTATATGATTATAATAATTGCTATAATTTTCATGAGTAAGTGGCATAAAGCTATGATATCATTTTTATTGCAGAAACAATTAGATTATCCCGCAACCAGGGAATATACCATAAAGATAATACAAGATTCAACCATAGAGAATGTTTAGGAGAAATGCAACAGATGGGCAATTTTCATTCAATAATATTAAAGTATCAAAGCAAAGATATAGAAGTTAAAAAGTCCATCTTATTATTACTACAAATTAGTTAAAATTAATTTCAGTATTGAACTTAGAGGGACTGTATACATTCCTTTGATGGGGTCATTTTTTTCATAACTGAAATACTGTATGTTCATTTATTTTCATTGGGCTCAATTTTCGTCGTTTTTACTAAAATGGCTATTTCGTGGGGACATAAATTCGTGGATTTTGATTTTTGAAAAAAATGCCTTATCTCTGTATTTAAATTCGTGGGGATTTGATTTCGTGGATGAGCTGACCAACGAAATCCATGAAATTAAATCCCCAACGAAAATTAATGATTCCACTGTAATCTGTATTGTTTATTTTGATTGTGACTGATTATCATGAAGCCATTTGGTGATGATTTTACACAATTAAGGGCTGCTTAGGATGGGAACCTGACTGGTGTTTTTTCTATAACCAAATGACTGTTTGTTTTTCAATCCATTGTATATAATGTATTTGTATTTGCACTTCTGATATTCGTTTCTTGAATAAAATATGTTTAAACTAACCAAATGATAGAATTAACATAGTTAACTGAATGGAAGTAACTTAAAATTCACATACCTTATGGATCTCTTCGTTGATATTGGCAACTTTAATATTAGCATCCATGGCATCTAAGTTCATTTCTAAATCTTTGGATGTTTGTTTGAATTTAGTCCATTCTGGTACAATAATGACCAGAGTCTTTCTCTTTATCTCTGTGTCAGCTTTCAATGAGTCCCAGGCATCCTGAAAACAAAATGGAAGGCTTTAACTAAGAAGCTCACCATCCTACACAACTTCTCCATTAAAAAACAAAACCTTACTCCAAAATATGTACTGGTACCTGCAGTACAAATTTTTCACAGTCCTAATTAAGGCTCAAAATAGTCATGTTTATACAGTGCAACCTCTCTAGAGCGGCCCTCTCTTGAGCAACAATGTCCCTTAAACAACCACATGATTTTTTTCCCACTGCACGATTTAACTATTAATTAAACCTCTCTAGAGCAACAACCTCTCAACAACGACATAATTCTGTTTCTCCCAAAGGGTGTTGCTCTGGAGAGGTTGTACTGTAGTTCCGTTGCCATTTTTTAATCTAACATAATTCGAGGGTTCAGCACAACACTGTCGTAACTTGTTCTGATTTCAATATGAGTTACGACACTGCTGCGCTGAACCCTCGAATTATATACCTTAACACATTGAAAAGATAAGTTGGGTAGCTAGAAACTTGACTATTTTTTCTGGCAATGATTCTTTGTTTGATATATCTGCCGTTAAATCTATGTAACTTTTGGCCAGCCATTCATCGTTCCGTATTTTATACAGTATGTCACAGATTTTGTTGCGACAAACAGGAAAAATTGAAAATTGTGTTGTCCTCAATGTGCGGCCTCATGAAGACGTCTTTTTTATCATCACAGGTGAAGAAAAGGAGAGTTCAGAGCATGCTGACAGTACATGACTTAAATTAATTAATCAAGCAAGTATCTTCGCTTGGTCATATAAGTTACTCTCATACATGCTCATGGATGAAAGTTGAAGATTTCGAAAAGCCGGAAATCTTAACTTTGGAGCAGCAGAAATGATAAAAATCAATAAAAACCAATTCGGTCATGACCTGCAACAAAAACAGAAATTTGGGAATATTCCGGAAAACTTTCACCTCTGTATGTTGTGTAAACTACATGATAAATCATTAAAGTTAGTGCTCGCTATAAACCACCTTAAATAGTCCTAACTTCACATAAGAAGTTAATTTGTATGGCTGCACAGTAATACTTTAGAGGTTTACACAAAAAGATTGATATTCTAAACCAAAAACATATTAATTTTCCAGTAATTTATACAATTTCGACACATTCATATCATTCCAATGTTTCAAAACTTAGATAGCATTTAGACAAAATGTCAGAACAGTGTAAGTAAAGCAATAAAATTGAGGATTTATGATACATGGTAAATATCAATATGAAACCTGTATTCTAACATTGGTATTTGGGTGCATAAAGTCTGTTAAAAATTGATGAAACATCAATAAAATGAAAGTAAAACATTAACAGACATCTGAACTTCAAGTTCATATTTTATTACCTGAATCAATGGAAATTATATGATTTAGATGAATGATCATTGTAACATATAGTACAGTCTCTGTGGGCTCCCGTAAACAAAAAAGGCCCATGAATATATTTTATATCAATGTGAAATCAAGCTGCATGATTTGAAGTTTTCAAAAAATTTGGGTAGACACATGTCATGGAATCATGGTATATTTTGAGAAATCCAAGATGGCAACCAAGATGGCCGCTAAATAATTGAAAAATTACCTTTTTTTCATTTTACTAGACGGAATAAGTTGTTTTTGGAAGGTTTTTCATAGCTGTCACTTGCTCAGTGCGCATTAATTTTTATGCAGACCAAAGTACAATGTTTTTCTACATCCGCCATGCAATTGTTAAACTAGATTCAGTGCAAGTATATGCAAGTTCAGTTTCCACGAGTACTTTCAGTATTTTGATTAAAAAATAGCAATTTCAAGATTTCAATTAAATCTACCTTGAGAGTTTCTACTTCAGCCTGAATACGTAAACTTTCAGCAAAATCATCATCTTGTAATTGTTGTGAGAGTTCTTCCCCTTGTGACATTAAATTCTCCACTTTATCTGCCATTCTCTGTATGTTGGTATCCAACTTCTGTAAACCATAATCATACAGTCATGATTTGAAAGCTTGTGTTTTTCAAACAATATAGAAACCTTTAATGAAAATGAACACAGAAATTGCTTCTAAAATTCTTAATCTTACCATCACTTATCTTGTATCAATACAACAAGGAAGTGTCATCAATTTCCTATTAGTTGCCATGGCAACCGGAGTTTTTAATGAAATTTAACCACCAAAGGATCATTCCAGCAAAGTTTGATTGCAATCGGCATAGTGATGTAGGAGATGTTGTTTAAAGTAAAAATGGACGCTACTTCAAGACGCACGATGGACATTGTGCGATCACATGGTGTACTAAAAACAAGATGTGTTTTTTAAAACACAATGTCCCCTCCAGGTGACCTTGACCTTTGACCTGAAAATGCACAGGTCCTGTAGAGGTTGTCATGAGGAATCAACATAAGAAGTTTGATGAAGTTTGGTGCAAACAGACAGAAAGTCAAGCCAAATACAATATGCCCCCTGATCTATCGATACACGGGCAAAATGATCATCTGTCCAAAGCTATAGACTGAACATGTGGCAGCCACATACTCCTCCTCTGTGTAATACTTTACCTTAGCATTATCTTGCAAGTCACCAATGCCATCTTTCGACTGTATCTCACCATTACACACAGTATCTCTCTGATAAGCTTGAATCATTTCTAGAGCTGTCTCATGGAGCGAATGGAACTTAGACGCAGAACCATCCACATCATCAGACATAGAAGACACTGACTGGGTTACCATGGTTACTGTTGTCTTGGTTAGTGTTGTCTTAGAGATTTCAATTTTCTCTTCAATATGCTCTATTTCTGTCTGAGGTTCAGATACTTTCATCTCATCATCAGCAGCTTCTATAACCTCTACAGGAGCTAACTTATCCTGAAATAAATGGACAATAAAGGTCCATTAGATTTTTGAATTTAGTAAAATAGAGCAATAGATAAAATTATAGTAAAATTTAAGAAATATATTTTATAAAATCCTGAGTGATGAGGTATTAGCATAAACTGTGTTAAAATAACTTCACCATAATCTTCTATAGATGAAAACTGAACTAACCTTTAACCTTTGAGTGAGTTCTGCCCATCTCTGATTCAGGTAAGTTAATTCTGGTTCAACCATACTAGTGTATCTATTACTTTTATTCATAACTTGTACAGCTACTTCCCTTACTTCATCAACATCGCTAGCTTTATCACAACAATCATTTTGTAACATCTGTAAATAGACACATACAATATCATATACAGTACAACCTCTCCAGAGCGACCCTCTCTTGAGCAACAACCTCTCCAGAGTGGCCCTCTCTTGAGCAACTACATCCCTTTGACGTGACAGCATGATTGTTTCCCACTGCATGATTTAACTATTAATCAAACCTCTCTAGAGCAACAACTTCTCAACAACAACATAATTTTGCTACTACCAAAGGGTGATGCTTACGAGAGGTTGCACAGTCCTAAACATAACAGCATGTGATTCTAGGCCTTTGGATGAAACTTTGGATTTTTTTTTACATACTAAGAGATAGGCTCAGTAACGATGTGAATATTGTTATTAATTACACAGTCTGAATACATGCCTACATGTATATCAGAAAATTAAACCTTTAAGCATTGAAGTAGCTGGATCAGGAGTAAGGATTGAATTGTCATGTAATTTGTACGAGACTGTCATATCAATGCTGGCTCGGACCTCTTTGTAGTCCTTTAAAGATGGTTCTATAATTAGCATGTACCTTTTTGAGCCTCCATCTCCAGTACATTTATTTCTAAATTTGATTTATCAGTCAATAGACCTAAAGACACAATATTTGCTATTACCAAGGATTTCCTAGAAATGGACCATAAAGCAACTATATCATACCTGTAACTTGCCCGTCCAGTAATCGACTATCTGTTGCTGCGGTAACAATGTATCATGGGTATGTAGGACAGCCTCAGTTTGAGTTAACCAATCCTTTAACTTCATCAACAACGTCTGGAAGTTCTGGAAGTCATTATCAACGGTAGAAACATCAGACTGAAAATATAGTAACAATTTAGTGTGTTAGAATGGTTCCAATGCATTAGAAGTTTAGATAATCACTTAAAATGTGTTCGGAGATCACGAATGCCCCCACTGAGTGCTAAGTCAAAAAGGGGCTATAACTCCTGTGAACATGTTTGGATTCAAAAATTTCAAACCTGACCTGTATTTTATTATTATACACCTTCATGTAAAATAGGAAACAAATCCATGAAATATTTCTTGTGTTTTCATCGGAAAACCAAAATTTGAATGGATGGACAGGCCGCACTTTATGCCCTTCTGCCATTTCAAATATCAGGGGCATAATAATTTGTATTATAATACATCATAATAGTAGCAATTTCACCAAACTAGAACACAAACGTTACCGGTTCCTCTACATGCCACCCATCACGTTGTGGATCTGAGATAGGAGAAATTGGCCTCCAAGTGAACAAAATGACTTGCATATTCTCATCAAACAAAAATTATAGCAAGATCAACAGTATTATTCTTAAGTTAAAAACATCTATGAAAGCAGTTATTCAAACATCAAACTTGAAACTCAACCTTGGCACGGATGTACAACAATTAATACTCTTGCTCTAAGATAATAAATTATAAATTAAACGTTTAAGTTCTAAATTAAACAATATAAAGTGTACCAAAGTAAAGTTCAAACTAAAGCAGAATAATCACTAGGATTAATCAATCTTGAAAACTTGTTAAAACAGTCTTTACAAGCTGGCAGTGTAACAGATAGGATCATACAAGAATATTAAAACCTAATTCCTGCAAAGACTAAAACACTATCAGAGTTCAAAGAGTGCGTTATAAATTTGGTAAGAAAATGTGAGAGGTGCTATAATTCAAATTTAAGTCCACCTGTAGATGTGAGATCCATGCTTTAAGTCTCTAAGGCAACTAGTATGTTATCTTACCTGTAGATGTGAGATCCATGCTTTAAGTCTCTAAGACAACTAGTTTGTTATCTTACCTGTAGATGTGAGATCCATGCTTTAAGTCTCTAAGACAACTAGTTTGTTATCTTACCTGTAGATGTGAGATCCATGCTTTAAGTCTCTAAGACAACTAGTTTGTTATCTTACCTGTAGATGTGAGATCCATGCTTTAAGTCTCTAAGACAACTAGTTTGTTATCTTACCTGTAGATGTGAGATCCATGCTTTAAGTCTCTAAGACAACTAGTTTGTTATCTTACCTGTAGATGTGAGATCCATGCTTCAAGTCTCCAAGACAACTAGTTTGTTATCTTACCTGTAGATGTGAGATCCATGCTTTAAGTCTCTAAGACAACTAGTTCGTTATCTTACCTGTAGATGTGAGATCCATGCTTTAAGTCTCTAAGACAACTAGTTCGTTATCTTACCTGTAGATGTGAGATCCATGCTTTAAGTCTCTAAGACAACTAGTTCGTTATCTTACCTGTAGATGTGAGATCCATGCTTTAAGTCTCTAAGACAACTAGTTTGTTATCTTACCTGTAGATGTGAGATCCATGCTTTAAGTCTCTAAGACAACCTAGTTCGTTATCTTACCTGTAGATGTGAGATCCATGCTTTAAGTCTCTAAGACAACTAGTTTGTTATCTTACCTGTAGATGTGAGATCCATGCTTTAAGTCTCTAAGACAACTAGTTTGTTATCTTACCTGTAGATGTGAGATCTATGCTTTAAGTCTCTAAGACAACCTAGTTCGTTATCTTACCTGTAGATGTGAGATCCATGCTTTAAGTCTCTAAGACAACCTAGTTCGTTATCTTACCTGTAGATGTGAGATCCATGCTTTAAGTCTCTAAGACAACTAGTTTGTTATCTTACCTGTAGATGTGAGATCCATGCTTTAAGTCTCTAAGACAACTAGTTTGTTATCTTACCTGTAGATGTGAGATCCATGCTTTAAGTCTCTAAGACAACTAGTTTGTTATCTTACCTGTAGATGTGAGATCCATGCTTTAAGTCTCTAAGTCAACTAGTTCGTTATCTTACCTGTAGATGTGAGATCCATGCTTTTTAAGTCTCTAAGACAACTAGTTTGTTATCTTACCTGTAGATGTGAGATCCATGCTTTAAGTCTCTAAGACAGCTAGTTTGTTATCTTACCTGTAAATGTGAGATCCATGCTTTAAGTCTCTAAGACAGCTAGTTTGTTATCTTACCTGTAGATATGAGATCCATGCTTTAAGTCTCTAAGACAACTAGTTTGTTATCTTACCTGTAAATGTGAGATCCATGCTTTAAGTCTCTAAGACAACTAGTTTGTTATCTTACCTGTAGATGTGAGATCCATGCTTTAAGTCTCTAAGACAACTAGTTCGTTATCTTACCTGTAGATGTGAGATCCATGCTTTAAGTCTCTCAGATAGCTGGTTCCACTGTCCAATAAGATTTTCAAGATTTGTTCTCATTTCACTGAGTTCTCCTTCCTCCGTCTGTTCAGCAAGTTGTCGTACAAGATCTTTCATAGATGTCAGCAAAGACTGTCTGCGTAACATTTCTTCATGTGTTGCCTATGATGATACAACAGGACAATTGTTTAACAATGGATTTCGAGATCTAACTCAAGACTTTTGTCAACATGATGATACTATAACATATTACTGTTCGCAGGTTCTGAGTATGACAGAAGAGAGGAGAATTGTGTTTCTTTCAGTATTTAAAGAACAAGATTTGAAACTCAGAAAATAGACAGGAGAATCCCTCATAACAGGATCCCTTCTGGACAGAGCTAAAAGTCTTGTTTTCAGAGAATTCCGGTTTTCCGAGAACTTTCGATAAATTCCGGTAAAAATGGGACTTGAAAAATCTTCCAAATTTTCAGGGAATTCTGGTTTTCAGGAGTTTTACCGTATAAGATCATTTTGTAATAAAAATTCACATGTCAGATTCATGTGAGGAAAATAAGTGGTTAGAATAAGTTGTTGGTACAATGCCCAGAGGTTAGATAACTTATAAGGAAACAGACTCCAAGCTCAAAATCTCGTTTTTTTCTTTCAAAGTAGTTTGGTTGATTAGATATCATTTTTTAACATTTCCGTAGATATTAGGATCAATTATCCTGACATAATAATGCAAAATTCATATCATTACTACATAGGCAAAATTAACATAAAAACTTAAAAGATTTGAGCTCGGGGACCGATCTGAAGTTTTATAACCTCTAACCCAGGAGTGATAGAGGTCGGCCAACAGCAACATACGCCTAACATATGACTGAGAAATAGCACAACATTAGGCCAACCTTGAAAAATATTTTGTTTGCCGTAACGCTACCTACTCACCCAAAAGGCCCCTACCCAACTTTTTTTGGCCTCTCTGATAAGATTTTGTTTTAAAATGAAAAATAGCATTCTGACGTGTATTTTGGGTTCAATATAAAAATCAAATTGTAAAAAAAAATATTACCTACTGACCTACCCTATTAAAATTCTCTGAGTAGGGTTACCACAAACAAATATTTGTTAAAGGATGGCCTTAATAAAACAGAGGTACAAACCTTAGCAAAAGCAATGTCTTTCTCCACATTATCTGAAGTCACTGATCTTTTTCTTGTATCAATCTCTAGGTTGCTACGATTGATAAAGTCCTGAACAGCAGACGACTCTTTACGTAACTTCTTACTTAATTTTAGCGCTTTCTCAACTTTTGCTTTACCTTCAGTTACCTAGCAACAACAAAAATATCGAATAACAAGAGTGCCACGAGCGATGCTAATGCTTGTCTGTTTATTGCCTCAGATAGATTATCCACCTTGATGTTCAATGCAGCTACCTCTTATAGTTTCTGAGTAATAAGCTGCATTTAAGTGTTTGCATGACACTGCCGCAGAAACTGCAGTGATCAAAATAGCTTGCCTTTTTTTTAGAAAACAGACAAGCTAACAAGACATATAGTAAGTACAATCATGATAAGAATGTAATTAGTATAAAGATATAAACAAATATTGTAACATTACAATACAAAATTAGATTTATGAGGAAAATTAATAATCAAACCGAATTACTTCTATTCTAACGAAGATCTCTTACTTTAAAGAGACAATCAAACGACTTAGATCAGTAGTAAATGTGAATAGCTAAGATGAATACATCGTATTTAATGTGTCTGTAATGCAATGGATTCTTTCAATATATAGTGCCAAAGACATTTAATGACAGAATATAGGCGTGTGATCTGACAGCTTAATCAATAACAAAATTCACGACATTACTAACCTGGGCTCCAAGTGCATTGAACTGTTGTTTCAGTGCGTCGAGTGTTTTACTGAGTTTATCAGGGAAGTCTACTTGTTTCTTTTCTACAATATGTCGTCCTGTCTTAATAACATATTCCACCTCTGTCTTCAACTCACTCATTGTTGTATAGAATTTCTGAATACAGACAAAGTAATGGATTAAATGTTGCACAAACTTTATGTGTACAGAGACAATGTTAATGTTGAATGACATTAAGTCAGAAACTGGTTCATAGGACAGAGAAGGCATACCAAGAAAAGATTTATTTATTAAAACAAGATGTGTTTTTAAAACACAATGCCCCTCCAGGTGACCTTGACCTTTGACCTACTGACCTGAAAATGCACAGGCATGTAGAGGTTGTCATGAGGAACCAACATTGTACAATTTGTACAAACAAACAGACAGACTGACCAAATACCATATGCCCCCATCTATGATATCTTTTCTTGGACTTTTCTTGTATATAGTTCATGAAGTAAAAATAACTATTTAATAGGGAACATTGCTCAATTATAATAGCAGAAAGGCTTTTAGCTGGACTTCAATGGTAGGACACCAAATTGTCTAGATACTACAAGTAACAGAGATGAAGTAAGTATACATACCATACACTGATCATGTTTATCTTGCAATGTCTCCAAGTCATCACCATGGATTTCTAACAAGTAGATCCTTTCTTGAATATTATCAAGTTCTCGTTTTACATGACATTGCTTTGGTTCAAAGTCTGCAGGACGTTGAAATTTTTGGAATTTGACGATCAAATCTCCAAGATTCCTCTGCAAAAAAATAAGCAGACGTCAATTACAATAAACAAAAGTTGACAGAATTGAATGAAAATAATAATCCCAATACGACCAATATTGTTTAAATCTACAGAACTATGCAGCACTTGGTAATCTAACCCTATAGAATGTCCACAAACCTTGATCACTTGAAGTTGATAATCAAGTCTCTGTGCTGCTTCAGCCTTGTCTTCATCTTTATATTTCTCCGACTGCTTCTCAAGGGATTTGATAACTTCTTCTTGCTGCCGAAATTCTTCCTTCATTTGCTGAAACAAATTAGCAACATGCTATAAAATGTTTTCAAAACACCAGCAAACTGCCATTTTTCTATTATCAGTAGGATGTTTAAGGAGATTAATCTTCAACAAATAACACACCAGTTGTCAAATTACAAAGCCTTCAAAAATTTAGAATTACAGGCTAACATGAAGTTTTATATTGCTACCTCAGCAATAGTTTCTGTGTTATGAGCTATATTGAAGTTGGCACCGCAGTGATCAAAATAGCTTGACTTTTTCTTTGAGAACAATCAAGCTAAAAAAAATGGCTTATTAGATTAAACCATCATGTAGACTACTCTATGAACTTTTAAAGAATAATCCTATTTAGTTGCTAAGACTACAATAAGATGAATTTAGACTAATCAGCTTGAGTTACTTCCCTTGAACAAGAAATCAAATCACACTCTTACAATTCCATCATTATTGATATCTATCACCAATATTAACCAAGATGATGATCCAAATGATTCTTAACAAAACATGTCATTAGAAATGATGAATGGGGTCTTAAATGAGTTTCCGTAAATGTAATCTTATAGACAGCCCTTTTTTATGTTTTGGGGAACAGGGATCGGGTCCTTGTGATAGGGGTAGCTTGTGTCGTAAAACATCAAATTGGGGAATTTTTAAAGACTAACAATATTTTCTTTAGGGACCTTCATGAATTGTTTCTTTTTAATTTTGGGGAAATGTTTCTCTCATTGCTGAATACTGGACCCAAAAATGGAATAAAAAAGTTAAAGGAGATTAATTAGTGTTTTGTTTGTAGTTCATTATTTTTGAAAACTGAACAACAGTTCAGCTTTCAATAGCTGTCACTCGCTCAGCACACATGAATTTTTATGCGTACCAAAGTACTGCATCTACCTACATCAACCATGCAATTATAAAACTAATTAACATCTCATGTTGCAGTGCAAGTCTATTAAGTTCAGTTTCCATGAGTACTTTCAGAGGCACCTGCTAATTCTTAGTACATAACTACATTTTTCTATTGCAAAGTTTTCCACCATTACAAAACCTCATGCATAAAGTCAAATCACCAAAAAAACACAATCATCAAACACTTTACCGTACTTTTGATCAGTAGCGTTACACATGAGTGCCACAAGTGGTGCCAACACCTCGTCTGTTAACCACCTCAGTGAGATCTGTCCACCCATGAAGTTGTGTGTTAATACTACCTCTCATAGTTTCTAAGTTATGAGCTACATTAAAACTTTTTGCATGACGCTAAAATTGACTAACCTCACTTTCTTCAGGCACATCACCAGCGAGAACATCCGCATCTAGTCTGTTCTGTATCTCTCGGTTCACTTCCGTCATCCATTGAGATATCTCTAATAATTGCGTCTCAACTGACTGAGACTCATTGATGTTTGCTTCTAATTGCTTCATCTTTTCTTTGGCCTGCAATAATTTATTATGTGTGCAAATTTACTTCAAATTCATTTAATAAAACATTTTCATGGATCTTCATGAGGAAACCAAAGTGGTACAGAACTTGCTACACAAGAACAATTAGCTTTCAAAGCAGTGGCCAAGATTGTGAGGTATGATCTGTGGCTCATACATAAACAAAACACTGCAGAACCTCTGTAGAAAAGTCATTACAATGCATAAAGATCTCACAGAATTTGTAAAGTTATGTAGAGTAGCTCTATCAATAGGGGTCAACTATCTATATGTGAGGATCAACCTCCAAACCAAGTACTAAGGCCAAATCACTCTCTTAGTCATAAGCTGGACAAGGTTTGATGACCATAAAAACTGAAAGGCACATGAGGCAACCAATATACCCCCAATTTCTTTGAGGGGGGGGGGGGGCCATAACTAGAACCCTACAATTACAGCAAGAGGGCCATGATGGCTCTATATTGCTCACCAGATAAAAAGACTCTTAGGGAAAATTATCATGAGCCTTTGTAAAATTAGCGACCCAATTTTGCCCCTACAGCAATAATTTAAACAAACTTGGTAGATGTCCACCAGACAATGCTTCATACAAAATATGTACGCTCTAGGCCTTGAGGTTTTGGATATTGAAGATTTTTTTTGTTTTCCTAAATAGATTAGAGTAAACCCCAGGGCAGGGCCAATTCTGACCCCAGGGCAATAATTTGAACAAACTTGTTAGAGGTCCACTAGATAATGCTATATACCAAATATCTAGGCTCTAAGCATTGTGGTTTTGGTCAAGAAGATTTTGTTAATTTACCTATATAAGCCTATATGAATCAACTGACCCTGGGGGCGGGGCCAATTTTTACCCTAAGGTAATAATTTGAACAAACTTGGTAGAGGTCCACTAGACAATGCTACACACCAAATATCTAAGCTCTAGGCCCTGTGGTTTTGGACAAGAAGATTTTTAAAGTTATTCCTATTGGTGGCCATGGCAACCAGAGTTTTTAATGATATTATTTTTTTACTAACTTTGGTGGAGCTTCATGCGAGGAACAGCCCTGTAAAGTTTCTATGACATTGGCCAACAGAATAGAAGGAAATGTTGTTTAAAGCAATGGTTGACGCACAGAAGGATGACAGGCAACCAACAACACGCCATCACAATTGGTCACCTTGAGAATTTCATGCTCTGGTAAGCTAAAAATCTTCCCACCAAATGAATGTTTGCATGACCAGTCCGACAGAAGCACTTGCAGTGCAAAGTTATGTTCTTAAAACCAGACATTTGGCACATATAATCTTAATTTCTTTACCTTTGCTTCAAGAATTTCTAGTCGTTTCACATATTGTTCAGCTTCATTCTTGACCAGGTCTGATAATATACTGTTAACTATCATCTCCTGTTTCAACTCTTCAATAGTTGCTCTATTCTCTGTTGAATGCTCACTGACATATGATTCCATATCCTATAGAAAAAACTAGAGTGTAAAACAAGCTAAACACAGCAAATCAAGGGCACATGACTCTTAAAGTCCTTGTCCGATTTTGCCAGTAATCAAACTTAGCTGAGACATTGTGGCCATATACATTGTGACCAAGTTTGATTGAGATTGGTTAAGAGCTGTGGATGCTAGAGTGTAAACAAACTAATTGTGGCAGGATGCCGGACATTCATTGACCCTAAAAGCTCACCTTATCTATCAGGTAACCATACTGTATATTAAATATCTTCATAAGGTAAGGCAACTGTTTTAATCCAGTGTTTGTAAACTGAATGATTGCTCAGCTTTCCATAGCTATCACTTGCTTGGTGTGCATGAATTTCGCCATACAATTGTTAAACTAGTTCCGATTTCATGTTTCAGTTCAAGTACAAATGTTTATCACATACCCGTGCCGTTTTAGCCATGCTGAAAAAACGATATGGCACAGCCGTGCATATAATATGTAAATGACGTCACGAAGTAATGTCATGAACTTGATGAAGCATAGACATTGATTTGTACATGTTTTTCAAAATTATAACTTCACAGGAATAATTTTGAATTGATTTTAACAATTTGAGTAAGCAAAGACACTGTTTACGTCGTAAGATATGTTCACACATTTATTATTCATGATGTTTCATAATGTAACTATTTTTGTGCTCTTGATTAAAAAGCCTTATTACGCATGTGTCACTCTTTTGTTATTAGTAGCAATGTCAAACAGGTGTGTTGGTTTTCGCCGTATTTTCAGGGTATGTGATAAAAAGAATATTTAATTCGTGTAGATTCCGTCTTGAATTCATGGAACTCGTTGAATAAAACAGTATGAAGCTCGCCAGAGGCTCGCTTCATACTATTTTATACAACTCGTTCAATAAATTCAATACGGAATCCACACTCATTTAATATCCTCTATATATTAAAGTTCATTTTCCATGAGCACTTTCAGTACTTTGATTAACCTAAAGGAATTATCCATACAATACAAGAGTACTGTTACCAGTAAACATCCTTCATTTATGTGCATATGAACTAATCAAAACTAATCCAGATAATCCAACTTAGGTACCACTGTAAATTTCTGTATATTTATGAGGGTGCCATAACTTATCCAACTCTATTAAGTCAACGTCATGCAGGTTTCAAGCAATCTTTTCATAAAAGAATTATCAGAAAAATTCCAACTCTTGAGAAAAAAAAACTTAACCTAGAGGTAATAAAACAGGATTTTCATATGTGATTACATAAGGATTCTTTATAGAGACCACAATTCTTAGGGGAATTTTTTGTCATAATAAACAGGATGTACCACTGAATAAAGATCAACTGTGTAATACTATAATGTTAGTGTGAAAGTTGAAAATTTATGCCATAGAAAATAAATATTAGAACTGCGAAGGATCTGAACATTCCGGCACATTCTGGAACATTTTCACCCATGATATTGTCCAACATTATTCATTCTTTTTTTGAGAGCTTAGTTTACCAGTATAACTGAATTATATAAAAGTCTGGAGATCAAAGTACTATTTGCTCATTTACAGGCCACAACCATGGTCCTGTGGTTCATGTGCTGGATGTGCCCAGCGATCTGAGTTCAAAGCCCAGTCGAGGCAGGACATACGTCACTTCACTAAAATAATTTGACGAAAATGTTGATACTGGTAGAGTTAGAACTGTTAAGAATACAATCCAGGAAAACAGCTTAGGTTAACAGGCTGCCATATATAAATGAAATATTGTTGAACTGACATGAATGTTCCTATGTCAAAAAGGGGCCGTAACTCCTGTGAAAATGTTTTGATTTTAACAGAAATCGAGCCTGATATGTACTCTATTACTATACACTTATATACACATATAAAAGCAATCCATGAAATATTTTTTAGTTATCGCTCGGAAACCAAAATTTGAACCGACAGACCGACCGACAGGGGTAACACATTATGCCCTTCCTCCATTTTGTATGGCGGGGGCATAAAAAAAAATTTAAACACACGGAAACAATCATTTACATAATTATACATACATCCATTTGTTCTGAGATTTCTTCAGCATCAGCACTTGAAGATGATGAACGTTGAATTTTACTCTCCAATCTATCCAGATAACGTGTTTCTTCATCAAGTGCAGCTATGGATAATAATTCAAATAAACAGTACAAATATCAATAAGAAATTACATAAAACAATATATATTATGTAATTATGCTATCAAGGCAACAATATATTAAAGAGAGAGAGATAACAATGATAAGGAATTGGTTGCTATGATAAAACAGCATGTCAAACCAAGGAAGATGTATGGAAAGGTGTTCCTGATATCGTGTCAAGAAAACAATTAACATCTACTTCACCTTGTTGATGTTGCTTTCCATGACTTCCTTCTTTCCAAGAGGACAAATTCTCCACATAATCAATTTCTATCATTTCTCTTCATAAAAATTAAGAGCACCATGAGCAGTGACAAAGCTCATCTGTTCATCGCCTAAGTGAGATCTATCCACCTTTGAAGGTTCATGTTGCTGCCTCTTGCGATTTTTGAGTTATGAGCTACATTAAAGTTTTTGCACAGACACAGCAATGCAGTGATCACGATATAGCTTGACTTTTTCTTCAAAAAACAGCCAAGCTATTACCCTGTCTGCTTTAAATCTTTAAACTACATTAATACAATTACAATACACAAAACAGTTATATACCTTTGAACTGTTTCCAGTTTTGATCGGATGTGGAGAATAGCCTGTAATAATGATCTACTTGCTGGTATGTATGAGTCCATAGATTGTTCATACGCATAAGGGATCTAGCAAGATCCTGTAAGGACCCAGAAGGGGCTTTACTTAACATCTCATTAGCATTCTCATTCAGAGTAGTCACTTCTGTTTCTTTCTCTGCCATGTCTTGCTTCAAACTCTATATAACAGAACAGACATCAATCAATAACACAAACAATATACAACAACACAATATATTGGATATCATAGAAGTATATTTATGAACTGATGATTCAGTAAATTTGGAATGAGCCATTTTAAGTTTGGTATTTAGTCAATGATTTCTTTCCACTATATTTACTGCCTTATATGGGCCGTTTTCACTAGCAAAATTTCCTTCATCTGCCCCTAAAATGGCCAGAATTTTAGCTGGAATTAAGAACAAATAGGAAACTAGGAAAAATAGTCAAATTCCTCAAAGTCTTCTAGTAGGCAGTGTTTGTGCTAGACAAAACGGTAAAATCTAGTTAATCAAGATCAAGCACATTCAAACATTATATGTCCTAATTCCGACAAGGTCAAATCACTGTTAGGTGATATGGGTGAATTGGGAATGGTTCAAGGCAACAACTGTGTAAGTATCAAAGTGATAGAAGAAATGGTAAATCTAGTTAACCATGTACCGACGAACAGACAAACGACAAGTTAATCAATATAGTAGATTCTGAGGGCATAGAAATTTGTCGAAATTGCACAAAACATTTTGTGTCAGGAGATTTTTTAATGAATTAGTCATATACCTACTAACCAACACATTTTTAAGGCTGGTCTATTATAAAAGTAGTTAAAAGTATTAATTATGCATCAACAATATGAACATAAAGTTAAAACCGAACACAGGCAGACAAACTCATCCAGACAAAACAAGAAATTAAGAGTATATAGACATCATTGACAGTTGATCATAACAAACATACTCAGGGGTTTTCTTTAAGTTTTGGAAATGTGCCCTAGACCTTACTGTGAATATGAAATAGTGGGTTGAAGTCTTGACCTCTTGGAGAAAAAAAAATGCCTAAAATCAGTTTGGGAATGAAATTTCAAGGAGTAAATTGTAAACTTATGGAAAATTGCATGATTTCTAGAGATTTTCTGAGAGGAAGGCACCCTTGCTAGGCTACAACTTTATAATAAAGAAAACCTCTGTCAGCAGTATTTGCCCTTTACAGTGAACACTTACCTTGAATTTCTTATTCTTAACAAGTAGATCATTCAGGCTTTCCACAGCATAATCCTTATTTGAAATATCCTCCTTAATTGGTTCTATCCATTCAATTATCTCCTTAATTTCATTATATATCTCCTCACTGGAATCTAATGAACCTTTTAGTCTTTCATGCTGCTGTTCAGCAAGAACCAAGACTTTATTCCAATGAGAATTTAACTCCTCAACTTCTTTAGTGAGTTTCACTCCGAAACTAGGTTCAATGTTTATCGAAAGGCTTCGAAACAGGTGGTTTATTTCATCCATGTTTTTCTGTAGGGTTTTAATGTCATTTTGTACTCCAGTACTTTCAGCAAGCTGGGCTTGTAAGGTAGGAAGATCACCTTTGTTAGGATCTTCAGCATGAAGAAATACATCCATTTCTTTCATCCAGGTCATAAGGCCAAGACGTTGTGTCTGCAACACGAAAGAAATAATGTTTGTTTAACATTGCCTTATGTGGTGCAAAAACAACTTATAGTCATGTAGTGCACATTTTAAATAAAAAGAAGCATAAAAAAGAAACAATAAATTTCAAATTATTCAGGCAGTCCATAAAAAAAACTATTCACTTTCAAAATTAATATTCATTCAGAAAATAATCAAAAGTACAGTACAACCTCTCTAGAGCGGCCCTCTGTAGAGCAACAACCTCTCTACAACAACACCTTCAAATTTTCCCTAAGCTGATATTAACTATAAATTTAACCTCTGCAGAGCAACAACCTCTAAACAACGGTCAATATTTGCAGCTCCCACAGGGTGTTGCTTTACAGAGGTTGTACTGTACTTTCAAATTTTAATAATAATAATAGAAACCCAGCATATACCAATATATCTCAGCTGTATAATATGAATATTTCATAAAATGAACGATTTTTAGATATGGTAATAAATACCATACCAAATAAATCATATGAGAAAATGTAGCAACAGATATATTAAATAACTATTCTATTAAGTATATTCTCAACTCATTGGCTTTCGTAAAAGTCAAATACACTATAAACCTCATATTCCTTCAGTTGACTTATGGCAGTCTCTAACTCATTAATTCTTGTTTCCATGGTAACAGATACAGTGTTCCATTTAGTTGTTACAGCTTTAAGATCAGCCTCTAATTTCTCAGCTTTTTCACTAGAGGGCGCTTTATTGATGAGGTCATTTCCTGTTTTACTGATGTAATCTCTGCTGCTTTTTTGTTCACTAAGATCATCTTGCAATGTCTAGGGAAAGAAAAAGGACAATAAATAAGACTTACATACATGTACAGAGGGCGTGCCAAAGAGGATAAACATTATCAGTGGTTTTCATTATTACATGTATATAGTCATGGCCTGTAAAGGGCACCTTCTCATCTGAAAATTTCTTTGAAATCATGCAATTCAATCCTTGAAATATCTTTCCCCAAATTGATTTTTTCCCCAAAAGAGGCTTCAACCCACTATTCCATTGCCATATTAAGGGCTAGCTAGGGTGCCTTTCCCAAAGCATAAAGAAAACCGCTGGTTATAAATGTAAAATAATGTTGTCAAACTCATTATCAGAATTTACAACAACTGACCAAATTTGTTTTGCCATTAATATCTATTACTCTGGTACTTTATACCTCAATGGTAATAGGTTTGTCTTAAAATCATATACCAACAATACAATGTCATATATAAGTTCTGTAAGAATATAACACCCCTGGAGCTAACATTAGAGAATAATGGTCATGTTTGAAGTGCCAAATTAGGCAATATTGCACAGTAGCCTCAAAATAAGTACAATATATGTTCAGGATTTAATGCAATATCTTTGACATTTCAATGGAATGCACCAACTGACAGACAGAATCAGAGACAATCTGATAGGTTGAGACTATTACAAGACAGGATGAGAGCATAAGAACATGTTAGCCCAGACCTACTGTAGAACGCTTTAATTTCACGAGGTCAAAATTTCGCGTTTTTTGTTAAAAATCAGCTGTTTTATTTATTCGCGTATTTATGAATTTGCAACGTTGTCAGGCAGCATTAAAGTGTGATCAAAGACACGCTGTCGTTGCTTTGATATGTGTGTGTGTCACACCTGATCTGTTAGACATTTAAGTTGGGATTTAGTGTTTTATATCTAATAACAATAGATTGATAATAGTTTGTAATTGTTGTAGAAGTTATGTTTTACAAACAGTAGGTAATTAAGTGTGAAAAAATGTTACTAGTATGTTCAAACGATGTCTAAAATTGTTCAACAAACGATAGTTTAGTAAAGGCAATATTATAAAAAAAAAAAATTGTAAAAATTAATGGTACATGTTTATTGTTAATATATTGCTTTCAACAGATTAACTAAACTGATTATTTTTATGATAAAATACTATAAATGACATAAGTTGTGTATTTTCGGACATACTCATTTTTGAATATATAAAACTCAGCATTTATTCGCGATATTTATGAATTCGCGAGGCATTCGATTCACGAATATTAGCGAAAATAAAACTAACGCGAATAAAACCAGTTCTACAGTATCAGATAACATGACACACAACATGTCAGCCAGTTTCAATAATTGTCTAAGGAGCCAACAATAGTTACATTAAATTGCTTCAATTGTTCTTCCAATGATGACAGTTCTTTCACACAGAATTTCTCAGAAATGAGTAAGGTTTCATTATTATCTAGCCATGTCAATAACGCTCCCATGGCCTCGAGGTAAGCTTTGGGTGGAATCCTGTCCAGGGCCTCAGCCAGTTTCTTTTGTTTCTCACCTGAAAACACAGAAATGTGAAGACCATTTTAACAGGTGTTATAACTGATGTTTTCCAGCAGTCCTGAATTGTTTCAAGAAATGAACTAGGAAAAGAAAATTTCATGGATGTTTTTTCCATATACACTGATGTCCTTGTAAGTATCATATAATTTGATATAAAATGAAAAATGTAAAAAAACATGGAAACATAAAAGATTTCTCTGCTGGAGGACATGTTATTATAATTACGTGTTCACCCTAATATTTCTGTCACACCATACATACAAAGTTCCCATACAACATTTAGAACAAGCTAACTTATTTTATCAAGACAATTCAGTATCATCCTAGCTTTTTCCCACATTTATGAATGTGATATTACAGAGAATGCTTCACTGTTGATGACAGATAATTCTTTCAGCTAAATAAGGTTGTAACTGTGTATATATATAAAACAAGATAAATCATAATTCATATGATATAAGCTATGGTCTATCATCACAATACATATTTTCAAGTCTATATGTGTGAAAATCTGTAATAGTTAAATATGCATTAGTCCAAATTAATGCATAAACAAATGTTTCAATAAATGATAAGCTTGAAATTAATATCCGCTCTATTATAATATAATAAACAAATATTTCGTCAGTTGTAATATACAGTGACTTGTTCATCTAACAAGTTTTCCTGTATTGTATTCTAACCAGTACTAACCTACCCGTTCACATGGAGCAGGTAACTCCTCCACATATGGGGGATATTAACCTTTTTTTTATACAAATTTCATGGAAGGGTATGAACCCACAGGGAGCTGGATTTGAACCTGGATCTCCAGGGTACAAGGTACAAGTCCAGCACATTAACCACAAAAAGAGAACCCTAAAAATCACATGAAAATTGATGTGCAATAAAAACAACATTCAACAAACAGTGAGTCAAGTGTGTACATAAATCAATTATTGTGATATAAAAACATCCTGCTTCTCCAAACCTGCCAGACAATTAGCAAACACATTGCCACTCCAAATGGCACACTTTAAGCCATAATAAAACAATATACCCTAAACTGTATTTCATTGCATGTTACCTTCAAGTGACACAAAAACTGACAATATAATTCTTCTGGTAATGAAGAATTCAGCAACATTATAGAAGAGACTTAAAATCGATCCCGGGGGGGGGGGGGCTCTGTGGTGGAGTGGTTATGGTTTCTGACTACTAATTACTAGCCCCTCACTGCTGTGGGTTTGAAACCCTGTGGGGGAATTATTGAGACTATGTAGTTGTTATGACACACAATATTTCTGTAGACCTCCACAAGTATGTAAATGAATTCCTCGTACAAACATTATTATTATACTTTCCATTTCATCTTTAGCATTCCAATATTCCCACCTGAACTAAACAGTTGAAATCTGGTAATTAAACAACTATTTGTGCCAAATAAGTTTCTATTTACATGCACTGAGAAATTTTATCTCCTGAATTTCAGTTCATTACATGCTTAAGTTGAAATCCTGCATGCCTTGCGTAATTATGCAATTATATAAATGCAACAGTTTTACATGGGGCAATTAGACAATGTAATATGACAATTAAGGTTAAAAATAACAGGTTCAGTGTACTGAAAAGCATACAATTTTCATGTAGATTAGACTATAACTATAGTATCAGACTGTAACCATGGGATCAGCAAGTGCCGTTTATGGTTTATTTCAGTATTTAAAACGGGTGTGTTTGGAATGTATACAAATAAGTGACAAGGGCAAAATATATAAATGTCCAGGTTATATGAAAAGCTGGGATCACATCATGGGCAAGATTAAACAAAACCATCATACTGGTGTATGTATACACTATATGTATGAATGGGTTAATTCCTAACTGATACTTGCTGCACAAGAGGACAGGATGGGTATAAGGTTGTGTCAGGTCATCAGCAGGGGAATCATCAGCAGGGGAAATACATGTAGTATGATCAAATATAATTGAAAATGGGACGATGTCAATACATTGTATTTTCTCAGGAAGAAACTATCACCACTTAATCATAAATAAGGTCCCAATTACAAATTACAAAACGCAACAACAAATTTTTCCTTCCAACCAATCCTGATCTAATTTTACACCATACAAAACCCAGACCAATTGTACCTTTTATTCCTACAAATTGTTAATTTACATATATGTTAACATCTATACAAGATACTCTCCATTCTCCAAGTTATAAATTATATAACACCTGCTTAAATTATGTAAGCATGCCAGAAACACACAACAATGAACATATCAAGGGTTCAACGCAACATGGTCGTAACTCATATTGAAATAAGAACAAGTTACGACAGTGTTGCGCTGAGCCCTCAATATGTGACATTACTTTTAAAAGTTTGATGCAAATCAGTAGAACATGTAAAGATTGTCAGTGGTATCCATAAGTATTAATCAGATATTGCAAGTGATACAACATTTAGATGTACATCATACATGGTACTAAGTAGGATACATCATGTTCACAATTAGTTTATTTTAAATACAGACATACTAACGATAGGATACTTAAGTGGCTTTCCCATGTTAAAATTTGTTAAAATTTAGCCACATAAAGCCGATTTTAGCCACATAAATCCACTTATGGACTTTTTTTTAAGTGATTCCGGTTGAACAAAGATTCCTAACCCTAACCCTAGAGTCACCTAAACCCAATTTGTTTGTACTTTTAGACCACAAATTTCAAATGGACTTAATGGAAAATTACCATCATTGTGAAGTCTGTTCAGACAAATGAACTTTATTAATAATAATAAAGATTTTATTTATTATACAGTGTTTTAATAAAAGGCATCCAGCGGCCAAATTGACTGCTTAGGAATGAAAATTGGCTGCCTAGAAATCCCAAATACTGTATTTTCATTTATTTTTGTTGGGCTCAATTTTCATGGTTTTTACTAAAATGGCTATTTCGTGGGGACATATATTCGTGGATTTTGATTTTTGAAAGAAAAATGCCTTATCTCTGCATTTAAATTCGTTGGGATTTAATTTCATGGATGAGCTGACCCACGAAATCCACAAAATTAAATCCCCAACGAAAATTAATGATTCCACAGTATATCATTTACAACATTGGAAATGAGCATGCATTGAAAGCCTCCTTCAATCAAGGTTTGGCCTCTTACAGGGAAACTTAATGAAAATCCTGTTTATAGAGGCAACACATTTAGGCATAGACCCAATCTTCTGTGCAAGCCTCTCAAGTGCTTATGATACTTATATACTTATATTTGCATCAAACTTGTTCAGAATGTCACACATTTAGCTATAACACATTTATGACAATGATTTGGTTAAACATTTAGTAATATCTACTCACTCTCCTGGGAATCTGTAAGCCATGCAGCAAAAATAAAACAACCAGATGACAGTTATTGTATGGTAATAAACAAACAAAAACAAGATACTACATGTATAATAAGATTGAGGATTTTGTAAGTTCACATGACATTGTCTTAGTTTTAATATAGAAAGTAAACAAAAATTTTGATATAATCCTTTATTTAACTTCATTCAGCCTCTCCCCTTCAAATGTAATTCAAGAAAACATTATTTTTCCTTGAACTATTCTTGCGTACTTCATGAATGGTTCATGAATAGTTCATGAAGTATGACTAATTATTTGACAGGAATGCCTGTTACCTTGTACCTCTATGAACCAAGATGTACTTAATGCCTTGTTGTATAAACACCGGGACCGACAGTGGGTGGGATATAAAAGTTCCACATTCTTGACAAATAAAACAGACAAATAGAGTAATAATTAAATTCACCTTCCAAAATAACTGTCTGGGAATTTTTTATCAATTCACAATTCACCAAAAAGGCAACCAGAATCACCAAGTGCCAACCATGTTAACTTAGAGGTGACAGTGATACATTTGGCTGACTGACACAATCCTAGGGAAGGTGTTTTAGTTAAACCTACATCGAAGCTTTGTTATCAGAGGGCACAATCAGAATTTGTGATCCTTACATGTCTTAGAACACGTTAAATGTCCTAAAGCACGTCTGAAAATAGCTTGAACCTTATGTATATAGTGCACATACAATCACCAATCTCATGTCTTGTAATGGAGTGCTAAGCAGGCCTGAAGGAAGCAATTTCAGACTGGGGAGGGGAGGGGCTAATTTTAGACTTTGTCTGACAATGGAGGGGTGAAAGCAGTTGTAACCCCTTCCAATTACTATTACAGTTGAAATTATTGAGGGGGAGTCTTAGCCCCACCCATCTGGTTCCTACGGCCATATCATGCAAAATGAACCTACAGTGAACTGTTCAGTAATCTTCCTATGTCACACATTTAGAACAATTTACAATTTCATGGAAGACAAATTATACTTTGATCATTGAATATGTAATCAAATCAAATGTAAAAGCATGACTTTTGATACCAAAGACATAATACTTATAAGAACTTGATGTATTTGATATGTTTTTTATCAAAGTTTAACATTACTTATCAACAGAAAACAATTTATGATTCAATTAAACAACAAAAAGATGTACCAAAAAATATCAAAGCCATTTCAACCAGGTTATATATTATTATAGAAATAAAATAAATGAAGATTGAGCCTGCCATTCAAATCATGCCAAGTTCAGAAACAAAGGACATTTATAGCGAATAAAATTGATGCATTTATTTGAACCAGGGTCATATACCCCCAAAAAATATATTATCTATAACTCAATATATTTGTATGTCATGCGATATTGAAAACAAACAGTAGATGTTACAATACATGATGGGAAAATAAAAATAGAAGCTGCATGTTTAACGCATGATCAATGTTTTCCTCCAAGATTAGGAATTTTGGCAGGGAAATACCAGAGTATTTGCAGTCTGAGATTTTCTTGTTTATTTTCATTTTAGGCACATACATCATAAAATATGGGGGATTTTTGTACTGAATCTTCAGCTTTCATTCTGCTTCCATAAAAAAATCATATAATGCAAATGCAATAAATTTCCTTCAAGCATGGCAGGTTAAATTTATCAAAATTATCCTAATTTTTTTTCTTCAAATTTTAATCTATTTCATGAAAATTCTGAGCAACTCAGATAAATAATAGCAGTCTAAAT
>OZ026835.1:34526035-34706506 GCA_964023205.1 Lutraria lutraria
AACAAAGTTACAACAGCTGTTGCGCTGAATTATATCTAACCCTTGTCCTAGCAGCCTAGTAAATAATATAGAATAGATACAACAATTTTCTTACTTTAGACTGTTCTAATTGTTTCGTTACATCCACAGCCTCATCTTTGATGACGTCTGTTGAATTTACCCATTTATCATAAGTCCCTACTTTTTCCTTTAATGAATTTAATTCATCATAAAATTGTCTAGTTTCAACTGTTAATTCAACTTTTTTCTTTGTGTCACTAATCAATATTTGTAGATTTTCCCAACGTTTTTCAAGATTTTCTTTACACTTTGTCACTGTATCGTTAGATTCACCAGCTGTAGATAAATAACAACATGATGTAAAAATGAGCTAAAAAATATCATAAAAAAATATCAACGAACATCAAATAAAATAAAATAACCTGTGGTTGAAACATTCTGATAAAAGAGACCACAAGTTTGTTAACAGACAAGGAGTTTCCCTACAGGTACAATGTACAAACATCTGCAGCTTACCGGGACATCAAAATTCAAAATAAGGACCACCCCCAATACAGACCACTTTTTATCCTCCCAGTGGTTATATCAATAAACATCTTCAACCCCAAATACTTTAATTCCATTTCATTTAAAAGAAGAAATAATTATTCTTTTTCTATTACCTTCATTATTAAAAAATTTACGGTACATACAAATAATCTTTATTGCCATTTCACTATTAATAGTTTACATATAAATAATCTTTATTGCCAATCAAGCAAGGACTGCACCAGATGCAGGTGTAGCAGAAATATCAGAGAGTAAATAAACAAACAGCTGTGGTATTAACTATGATGTAATTAACATACCTTGTTTTAATTCATTCATTAAAGCATGGCCGAAGGAGATCAGTTTCTGAATGGTCTCAGTTTGCGCACCCATGTCACTTTGTGAATCCTATAATATCAGAGAATATAATACAGTGTATACATATATACAGAACAACTTCTCCAAAGCAACACCCTTTGGAGTAGCAAAAGTATGTTGTTGTTGATTGGTTGTTGCCTAGAGAGGTTTAATTAATAGTAAAATCATGGAGTGGGAAAAATCATGCTGTTGTTGAAGGGAAGATGTTGCTCAAGAGAGGGCCGCTCTGGAGAGGATGTACTGTATGGATTTATACACTTTGGAAGAAACAACAAGAAGAGTTTTTCCACCTTTAGGTGAGAGATGACAGGGCCCTTTTCTGGAAGGGGGAAAGAATTGTCTTGAAGGCAAACAGGGGAAAATTACAAGACAAGATCTCAAAGTTATAAAAGTGGCACTCAAATCACATATCCTGTCTTCTAATGTTTCTAAGTTATTTATGATCAGACAATAACTAGAGCTATCACAAGGTGACAAATACCCCCACATGCTGCATAGACATTGGAGCTACAGCCATGGGAGTTGTGGGCGACACATCATCTGGAGGTGGTTAACATTTGTGGCAATTTATTTAAAAATCCTCCAATAAATGACAAAGTTACAGAGCAGACACGGCAAAAAATTATGACCTTTGAACTCTACATGTGACCTCGACCATGGACTACAGCAATGAGAGTTGCGCGCGACACTTCTTCTAGTGGTAACATATAGTTAACACTTCTGGTAAGTTATTTCAAAATCATCTGACCAATGACAAAGTTATAGAGCGGACACAATTTGGGACAGACCAACAGACAGAGAGACTGACAGACAAAATGACTCAAATATAGCCCCCACTTTCTAGTGGGGGTATAATGATCATTGTTACATTAGTCTGGCAGCATAATTTACTAGAAAGTAGTGGAAGTTCATTAAACATGAAAGGAAGAAATACTAGTAATTATCAAAGTGTTGTGTATAGTTATCAAAATGTTAAATTCTACAGTTCCATCATTTCAATAAGCAATATATTTTAGCAAAATCTAAACATAGACAGGAAACCAGTCATATTCACATACCTCAATCAGAACTAGCTGTTCCTCAGTAGTGAATGATTCCTGTGTGGCTTCGTCATCACCAGCTAGAAGTTCAAGTCCTGATTCAATACGCTCAAACCACTCATTAAAATCCTTCACATCTTGTTCATACTTCAATGATGTGTCTACTTTACGTTTCTTGGCATCCACTGGAGCAGAACTGCGCAGTCTGGCCTCTGAAGAAACCTGGACTGGTTCTTCAGCAACCTCGGGAATCTCGCCAAGTTCAAGACCCAAGCTTACGATCTAGAAGAAAGAAGAAACTTAAATAACAACAACAGAATCTTAAGTAATTTTGAAGGTACAGTGCAACCTCTCCAAATCAACACCCTTTGGGAGTAGCAAATTTATGTTGTTGAAAGGAGGTTCATGCTTAAGAGAGGGCCACTCTGAAGAAGTTTTTCCTACCGAAAGTATTTCTTATCAAATTGACTTGTTCCAAAGTATGACGCGACAAAAACAGTTAACATGGAATATCAAACATTGTCTCTCTCAGTTAAGTTGAATAGTTGATATACCTTGATTAAGAATCCTTCAAAAGACTAATACGATATGAAGCTGACACAATTTAATAATTGACATACAGACAGTGCCAAAGACAAATACAACATGTATTCACAGACTATTTTGTTGATTTACCAGTAAAAACACAAAGAAGCATAAATAATCTGAATGAAACTTGGCTAAAACAAGGATAGAAAACAAGAGTGCCGTGAGCGGTGTCAACGCTCATCTGTTCAGCGCCTCAGTGAGATCTATCCACCGATGAAATTTCTTGTTGCTATCTTTTAAACTTTCTTAGATATGAATTACATTAAAGTTCTTGCACGATGCAGTGATCACAAAAGCTCAACTTTTTCTTCAAAATCAGACAAGCTAGTAAAGATATTCTAATGCAGCTAACATACCATACAGATACTAAGAAAGTTTTACCTTTTTACTTTGTAGCTCCATATTTTCCACAAGACGTTTCCATCTTCCTTGAAATGTTTCTAGATCAGCAGATATTTTCTCCACAGCTTCATCATTGTTAACACATTGTACAATTTGTTGACCTAACTCATATAATTCTTCAAACTTCAAAACTTGTACAACCATATCTCTCTCTATCACCTGAAAAATATCAGCAAACAATTTTTATGTGATGTTTGAATCATGTATCTACCATCACAGTATTATGACATTTGTTTCATAGCTCGGTCAGAGAATACAAAAGTGTTTAAGCTAGTGTCACGGAAATGTTTGCTTTTTTCGCAAATGACCTATTTTCATGATATATTTCTGACTGCATAAAACAGTGTGTCATTCTTTAACATTTTTACTTCTTCATGTCTGTTAGAAAATCTTTTTTCGTGCGCATTAATGAGCGCTAAATGCAGCGCTTCAGATTCCCGAACATTTCAACGCCTGATAATATCCACTCAAACAGAGTAAGTTATGCTTAAAATATATAGAAGTACTGTAAGTTGGCGTTTGATCAAACAAAAAATGGGACCTACATATAAACAAAACAAATGATTATCTCAAAGATTTTGTAGGTACATTTAAATCACTTATTGCAACTTTTCATGCGTAACCTTTCATAAACGTGAATTTTAGCAACCAACCTTCAACTCTTGAACTTGAGCTATGGCAACCTTGGTATCTGAAAAATCAGCACCCATCATTTTCTCAAGGTCCGCCTCTCTGCCTTTTAGCCATTCAGAAAATTTGACCTCATCTTCTGAGAAAGCCTGCCATTTGACTAAAACTTCCTGTAGGAGGAGCCACTGTTCTTCTGTCCAATGACAAATAGTCGCCCAACGCTTGCCTAAAGACTGGAGTTGTCTTTCCATGGCCTCACATGCTACAACAATATTTATCACAAAATGAAATTCAACAAAAATTAACATGATAATATTAGTCTTGTATATAACTTCTGAACATGTAAAATGCCTTTCATGATTAATCAGATACTGTAGAACGCTTTAATTTCGCGAGGTCAAAATTTCGCGTTTTCTGTTAAAAAGCAGCTGTTTTCTTTATTCGCGTATTTATGAATTCGCGACGTCGTCAGACAGGATTAAAGTGTGATCAAAGACAGGCTTACGTTGCTTTGATATATGTGTGTCACATGTGATCTGTTTGACGTTAAAGTTGTAACACAGTGTTTTATATCTTAATAAAGTATGATAACAATAGCTTGATAATAGTTTTGGATTGTTGTGGAAGATATGTTTTACAAACGGTAGATAAGTGTGAAAAATTGTTACTATTAGGTTGAAACGAAGTCCAAAATTTTTCAACAAACAATAGTTTAGTAAAAGCAATATTATAAAAAAAATTAGATTGCAAACATTATAGGTACATTGTATATGTTTATTGTTTAAATAATTATATTGCTTTCATCAGATTAACTAAAATGATTAGTCTACGATAAAATACTAGTACTGATTTAAGTTGCGTATTTTCGCCGTACCCATTTTCAAATATATAAAACTCAGCAATTATTCGCGACATTAATGAATTCGCGAGGTATTCGATTCGCGAATATTAGCGAAAATAAAACTAACGCGAATAAAACTAGTTCTACAGTATGCTATAAACAATATAATGATAGATTGACAATAAATATAACATTAATACAAATACAAAGCCAAACATAGAAACAGATACAATTCTGCCAATTATAAAATATGATACTGGATTTCCATTGTAAACACTATAAAACACTTTTAGCATCACTGAGCATCATTTAAGAAAACAGTGAAGACAGATTGATCAATACATACACATTATTAGGATTAGAAGAGAATACAAAAAGTAAAGTAGAGAAATCTACAAGTTGAATCAGTTTTGGAAACTGAACTATAGCTCAGCTTTCCAAAGCCGCCACGCGCTCGAACCAAAGTACTCTATTTATCTATATTCGCCATGCAAGTGTCAAACTACGTTTCAATGAGTACTTTCAGTACTTTGATTAAGTTTATTACCTGATTCAGTATTATTGTCGTCAACAACAACCACCATATTCTGTAGACTGTCTACTTTCTTCTGTTGATGATCCAGCTCCTCCTGAAGCTTTTTATGATCCTCAATTTGTTGTTTGACCTGGGACAAGTCTGAACCAAGCTTCTTACTGACACTGATTCTCTCCTCCATTCTAGACAACCAGTCTGCCAGCTCATCTAGTTGTTGCTGTTGTAGTGACATTAATGTGGTCTGGAGTCTGCAAGTAAACAATACAAGACTGACATAAAACCAGTCTACCAGTATGTTTACCAGGTTTGCTTATTTTAAGAACAGTTTATTGTTTTAGATGCGAGATAGCAGAAAACTCATACAATCCTTCGGCACCTATCACACAATACATGTGCCAGCAAAAAAGAATGTACTGCCAAGTCTGTACAACTAAAAGTAACAAGAATAATTCACCCTAGTCAAATAACAAAACTGCACAAGCTCTAAATAATACAATGACACAGTAATCATACAGTTCCATTAAGTAGTAGAACATAAATCCAAAGACTGCAAATAAGTCTGCAAGTATTGCCAAAATATATCAATCATAAAGGAAGTGCACATCGCAAAATTAAATTCTTCAGAACATCGGAGATGTATTCATTTCAAAATCCATTCCTTATTCTACAGTCCAAAAAATAATTTATGGCGGAATCAATCAATCAGGCAAACAAACGAGAAATTGCTTGTCTTGTGTATTGGTTCCCATATCTATCAGACTATATAAATATAGTATTTTGTTATAAGAGACCAACATTTCAAATATGATAAATATTTCCAATAATTTGTTACATAACAAGTCAAATAAATATTGAAAACCATTTACACCAAATGTCAAAACATGTGATGCTTAAACTTTTGAATTAAAGCAACAAATTAGAACGAAAAACTGAAAATTATAGAGTAAATACTAACTTCTTACATTCTAAATATCCAATTTCCAACAAGTGGGTAGAAGCTATTCATAAATCATGCCACACAGTTATATAACCATACTATAGCTAGCAAGGTATATGCTAAATCAGATTCCATTATTAAAATGCAGGAAACAGAACAGTTGGTACCCATTGCTCGAGGTAAATAAAATCATAACAGAATAGAAAATACTTGAGAATCTTCAAAGTTAATTTTAGCATCATTACATATAAACACTAACTGTACAGTTAACGATTTATGATCACTTTTGCACATGTTCTGAACACTAAAATGTGTACAATGAACATACTCTACAGAAAGAAGAGTACAAGTTTCAGACTTTTAGTCATATATTTCTTTCACTTCCAGAACCAAACTAGAAATGTGTGCAGAGGACACAAATGCCCCGCTGAGAGCTAAGTCAAAAAGGGGCCATAACTCCTGTAAAAATATCTTGATTTAGCCAGAAATCAAAATTGTTCTGCATGTAATTATTATACACCTTCATCTAAAATATAAATTCAATCCATGAAATATTTCTTGAGTAATCGCTCAGAAACCAAAATTTGAATCTACAGACAGACAGGGGTTACAATTTATGCCTGTCCAGCATCTTTGTTGATATCAAACAACAACATTACAGAAATGTTAGGTAACAGGACCATTGGTCTAAGACACTAGAAATCAGGTCAAGACCATCCACTAAAGTGAAGGATAATGCAGTAAATATATTGTACACATAATATGTCATGTCAAGAGGTTAAACACCAAGGAGAAAAGCCAGTCAAGGACAATGCAATGTAAAGTTATTGACATAGGTCAAGGACACATCAGGTCAAAGCCATACATCAAGGTCAGTGACACATCAGGTCAAGGATATACATCAAGGTCAGTGACACATCAGGTCAAGGATATACATCAAGGTCAGTGACACATCAGGTCAAGGAAATACATCAAGGTCAGTGAAACATCAGGTCAAGGTTATACATCAAGGTAAAAAATATTCATCAAGGTCAGGAATATAAGTCAAGGCTCATCAGGTCAAGGACACACATCAAGGATCAAGGTCAGTGACACAAGTCAAGGACATCAGATCAAGAACATAATTATGTCACAGATATAGCAGTTATGTTCCTTTTATTAGGAGCTACCTGCAAACCAATCATGATGACTGACATATCGAGGGTTCAACGCAACAGTGTCGTAACTCATATTGAAATAAGAACAAGTTATGACTGTGTTGCGCTGAGCCCTCGATATACATACTTGCTCTGCCTCTCAAGGGCTTTCAGTCGAAGCTCTTCCCATCTGTTGTTCAGAAGCCCCATTTGTAGTCTGATCTCTTTCTCCTCTTCGGTTTTGACCTTTCCTTCAACAATAAGGTCATTACCTTCACGGAGAACAGAACCTATACTATCCTGGTGTTTGGTTAACTCAAGCATAAAGTCCTGAAATGATACCGGAATACAAATAAACGTCATGTTTTCCATATATGGTATGATTTTTTCGATGAATATACTTTGAAATTTACAGTCACCAGACAATATGGAAACCAGGAGATATTTAAGAGGTATATACCATTTATAATTCTTCATTTAATGAAATAAACAGCAAAAATACATTTTATCCAGGGTTTTATGAATTTATGATTATTTACTATACAAACAAAGATTTATTCAAAAACTATACCACTATGATATACAGAACATAACACAAGACAATTAACCATTTAGACAGACTGCAGTTTGATTTCCCGAAGGAATCATTGTACATCATAAATGTGTTTACAGCATTAACACATCCTAACTTAATCATCTCGGGATTTGATTAACAGTTCCCACTCAGGGCTAATCTATCTTAACAGACAATAGATTTACATCATTTAAGATAGTATTACAACTGAAAACTTATTTCATCATGAACCATAAATTATTACGATCATAACAATATTGTTATTATTGCTCCGGTATATAATAAAATATGAAAAAATACAGACATATGTAAAACTGATTAAATACATAAATTCTCGACTGTTCGGATATCATAAAAAGTTGGATAAATTGAACAGGCAGAAAAGATATCCACTTCTACAGCATCTAAGTTTACCGAAGATAACAATAGAACTATTAAACCATCACTTTTCTAATAAACTAAGCTTTAAAAGTTTGGCAAGTCAACAACTTCACAGTTTTGTTTTAAAGTGGGGGAAATGATTAGGTATGGGCTTGTACAAATGTAAAAGGAATCTGAGCTGCATTATTTACCAGATATTTTGCAAGAATTTTATATCATTTTTAACATTTTTAAAAAGCACAAACAATTATGACTACCCTTAATCACGTAAGTTTAGAAAGCTTACATCATGGTGATTTCTACTATCCCTAATTTTCTCTAACCAAGCATTAACTATTTACAATATAACTGACATTGATAGTAAAAAGAATTGGTAACCGTTAAGAACAAATACCTTCGATTTCATTTCGACTAAGACTTTTTCATTTTGACAATTCTAAGCAAATATAGACTGTTCTGCTATTTTTTCCAAAAAGTAAAAGAAACCATTCAGGTCACTTTATACTCTGCAGTTCACAATTGTTATACTCACCTCATGTTCACTAAACTGTTTCTTTACAACAATGACATTATCCTGTATGGATCCTTGAGTTTCAACAACTTCTTCAGCTTCAAGTAACCATGTCAGAACCTGTTCAAGACTATCTTGATACGAAAGTAGGTCAGCTGACCCAGATGAGCTGATGGTGCTCTGACGACTGGAAGACGAACTCAAAGATGCGGCCATCTAAAAACAATAAACATTACTAGTTGAAAAACCTGATACATGCATTCCTTACACAAATAAGTACACAACTACCGGTACATCCATATTTGTATATATCTCCAAATTTGTACGACTTAAGTTCTGGATAGCAAAATAATCCAGGCTATAAATGTAAGAATACAAAGCACAATATATTCCATACTCAGCCTTCTTAGAAACACTCAAAGGGCCATTAAGTATTCCATTCAAAATATATGTTCCATACTCTTAAATCTTCAGAGCAGATAAACATACCAATATACAACTTTAAACTACATTAAAACATAGTATAATGATAGATATGGTAATTATTATATGAAACTAACTGGTCATGTGGGAACTGATGTAAAACATTCAACATATAACATATTTTATAAGAACAAACCATTTATAGATAGTTGAAATGTTTCCAACACTTATCATAAATATCAAAGTGTACAGTTAAAGTGTTCACAGCATGTAAAATGATTATCATAATGAATATTATTATACTCAATGGTAAAAAATGTGAGTTATCATTCAAAACCTAATAAAACATGTGATATAAAATACAAGAAAAATCTGCCATAAATTGACTGGTAACACTATGAAACAACTAGGACAGATCAAACTCTGGTTTCAGAGATGGACAAGAATGCCAAGTCTTACACATAAAAATCCATACTTTTATGTCAAAGATATTATAGTATAATAAAAATAATGGTGAAAATGAGGACAGTGATGATGATGATGGTGATAATGAGGACAATGATGATATTGATGGTGATACTGATGACAGTGATGATGATGATGATACTGATGACAGTGATGATGATGATGATACTGATGACAGTGATGATGATGATGATACTGATGACAGTGATGATGTTGATGGTGATAATGATGATGGTTATGACAGTGATGAAAATGATAATAGTAATGAAAATGATGCTGACAGTGATAATGATGATAGTAATAATGAAGATGATGCTGATAACAGTAATGATAATGAAAATGATGACAATTATGATGGTGATGATGTTGATATGTCATGGCCACAGCAAGAATGAAAAGAATAATAATAATAAGCATACAATCATAAAGTTAATGGCCATGTCAAGAATGCAATCATAAAGCTCTACAAAGTCATGGTCATGTCAAGTATGCAATCATAAAGCTCAATGTGGCCATGTCAAACATACATGTATTCAAATACTCAACAAGGGCATGTCAAGTATGCAATCATAAAGCTCAATGTGGCCATGTCAAACATACATGTATTCAAATACTCAACAAGGGCATGTCAAGTATGCAATCATAAAGCTCTACATGGCCATGTCAAGCATACATATATTCAAATACTCTACAAGGGCATGACAAGAATACAATCATAAAGCTCTTCATAGCCATGTCAAGAATGCAATCATAAAGCTCTACATGGCCATGTTAAGTATGCAATCATAAAGCTCTACATGGCCATGTCAAGTATGCAATCATAAAGCTCTACATGGCCATGTCAAGTATGCAATCATAAAGCTCTACATGGCCATGTCAAAGATACATTGCAACTTCAGGTTTCATTCTTGCATAAAATATTGAGCTCACAGTAAACATACAAAAGCAATCTTGCACTCGATCATCTCCAACTAATTCACATTTAAATTCTTCCACAACACATAAGTATAGAGAAATCAAAGCATTGAGAAGGAGTGGGATTGATTAACCAAGAATATAATCATGAAAGAGACAGCGATACTTCAAGCGATTTTATTTTGAATTAAATCACTCCAGGAACATTCAGTAGTTGTTTTATATGGTAGATATATGTATAGTGTATTGGATTGTGGAAGTCTTTGTAGATCTGCAGAACAAACCCTCAAAGACTGTTTAATTAATAAGGCAATCCTTAAAAAAATATTTGCATACGGTTTGCAGTAACCGAACCCAAAGAATTTTCCGTTGGTTACAGGTAGGTAGAACTGTATTTTTTTGTTCAATTTAATTTTTATATTGAACCCAATATACAAGTGGGAATGCCCTTTTTAATTCTTTTTTATTCAAGTAAAAAATACCCAAGAAGCCCCTAAAGAAGTTGGATAGGGGGCCTTTTTGGCGAGTAGGTAGAATTACAGCAAACACTTATGTTTTTTAAGGATGGCCTAATGTAGATGTAGATTTAGTTAGGCCTTCAAAGCTTAAACTATCTTACAGTGAAAATCTTCCCTGTGATGTAGGTAAGTACTACAGGATTATAAAATGATTATCAGTACTCAGGTACCAAACCTGTAACACAGTAAACAGGTACCTTTATCATGTTGTGAACACAAGATTTCCATTAGGATGGAAGTGTAGCATGAACCAATTGAGAACCTCAATAAAATTGAGAAAACAACAATATACAGTACAACCTCTCCAGATTGAGTGGCCCTCTCTTGAAGCAACAACATTTCCAGAGTGGCCCTTTCTTGAAGCAACAACATTTCCAGAGTGACCCTCTCTTGAGCAAAAACATTTCCAGAGTGGCCCTCTCTTGAAGCAACAACATTTCCAGAGTGGCCCTCTCTTGAGCAACAACATTTCCAGAGTGGCCCTCTCTTGGAGCAACAACATTTCCAGAGTGGCCCTCTCTTGAGCAACTACCTCTCCAGAGTGGCCCTCTCTTGAAGCAACAACATTTCCAGAGTGGCCCTCTCTTGAGCAACAACATTTCCAGTGTGGCCCTCTCTTGAGCAACAACATTTCCAGAGTGGCCCTCTCTTGAGCAACAACATTTCCAGAGTGACCCTCTCTTGGAACAACAACATTTCCAGAGTGGCCCTCTCTTGGAGCAACAACATTTCCAGAGTGACCCTCTCTTGAGCAACAACATTTCCAGAGTGGCCCTCTCTTGGAGCAACAACATGTCCAGAGTGACCCTCTCTTGGAGCAACAACATTTCCAGAGTGACCCTCTCTTGAGCAACAACATTTCCAGAGTGACCCTCTCTTGAGCAACAACATTTCCAGAGTGACCCTCTCTTGGAGCAACAACATTTCCAGAGTGGCCCTCTCTTGGAGCAACAACCTCTCCAGAGTGGCCCTCTCTTGGAGCAACAACATTTCCAGAGTGGCCCTCTCTTGGAGCAACAACATTTCCAGAGTGGCCCTCTCTTGGAGCAACAACATTTCCAGAGTGGCCCTCTCTTGGAGCAACAACATTTCCAGAGTGGCCCTCTCTTGGAGCAACAACATTTCCAGAGTGGCCCTCTCTTGGAGCAACAACATTTCCAGAGTGACCCTCTCTTGGAGCAACAACATTTCCAGAGTGGCCCTCTCTTGAGCAACAACATTTCCAGAGTGGCCCTCTCTTGAGCAACAACATTTCCAGAGTGACCCTCTCTTGAGCAACAACATTTCCAGAGTGGCCCTCTCTTGAGCAACAACATTTCCAGAGTGACCCTCTCTTGGAGCAACAACATTTCCAGAGTGGCCCTCTCTTGAGCAACAACATTTCCAGAGTGACCCTCTCTTGAGCAACAACATTTCCAGAGTGGCCCTCTCTTGAGCAACTACTTCTCCAGAGTGGCCCTCTCTTGAGCAACAACATTTCCAGAGTGACCCTCTCTTGAGCAACAACATTTCCAGAGTGGCCCTCTCTTGAGCAACTACTTCTCCAGAGTGGCCCTCTCTTGAGCAACTACTTCTCCAGAGTGGCCCTCTCTTGGAGCAACAACATTTCCAGAGTGACCCTCTCTTGAGCAACTACTTCTCCAGAGTGGCCCTCTCTTGAGCAACTACTTCTCCAGAGTGGCCCTCTCTTGAGCAACAACATTTCCAGAGTGGCCCTCTCTTGAGCAACTACTTCTCCAGAGTGGCCCTCTCTTGGAGCAACAACATTTCCAGAGTGACCCTCTCTTGAGCAACAACATTTCCAGAGTGGCCCTCTCTTGAGCAACAACATTTCCAGAGTGGCCCTCTCTTGAGCAACAACATTTCCAGAGTGACCCTCTCTTGGAGCAACAACATTTCCAGAGTGGCCCTCTCTTGAGCAACAACATTTCCAGAGTGGCCCTCTCTTGAGCAACAACATTTCCAGAGTGACCCTCTCTTGAGCAACTACTTCTCCAGAGTGGCCCTCTCTTGGAGCAACAACATTTCCAGAGTGACCCTCTCTTGAGCAACAACATTTCCAGAGTGACCCTCTCTTGAGCAACAACATTTCCAGAGTGACCCTCTCTTGAGCAACAACATTTCCAGTGTGGCCCTCTCTTGGAGCAACAACATTTCCAGAGTGACCCTCTCTTGAGCAACAACATTTCCAGAGTGGCCCTCTCTTGAGCAACAACATTTCCAGAGTGACCCTCTCTTGAGCAACAACATTTCCAGAGTGACCCTCTCTTGAGCAACAACATTTCCAGAGTGGCCCTCTCTTGGAGCAACAACATTTCCAGAGTGACCCTCTCTTGAGCAACAACATTTCCAGAGTGACCCTCTCTTGAGCAACAACATTTCCAGAGTGGCCCTCTCTTGGAGCAACAACATTTCCAGTGTGGCCCTCTCTTGAGCAACAACATTTCCAGAGTGACCCTGTCTTGAGCAACAACATTTCCAGAGTGACCCTCTCTTGAGCAACAACATTTCCACAGTGGCCCTCTCTTGGAGCAACAACATTTCCAGAGTGACCCTCTCTTGGAGCAACAACATTTCCAGAGTGGCCCTCTCTTGAGCAACAACATTTCCAGAGTGACCCTCTCTTGAGCAACTACATTTCCACAGTGGCCCTCTCTTGGAGCAACAACATTTCCAGAGTGGCCCTCTCTTGGAGCAACAACATTTCCAGTGTGGCCCTCTCTTGAGCAACAACATTTCCAGAGTGACCCTGTCTTGAGCAACAACATTTCCAGAGTGACCCTCTCTTGAGCAACAACATTTCCAGAGTGGCCCTCTCTTGGAGCAACAACATTTCCAGAGTGACCCTGTCTTGGAGCAACAACATTTCCAGAGTGACCCTCTCTTGAGCAACAACATTTCCAGAGTGACCCTCTCTTGAGCAACAACATTTCCAGAGTGACCCTGTCTTGGAGCAACAACATTTCCAGAGTGGCCCTCTCTTGGAGCAACAACATTTCCAGAGTGACCCTCTCTTGAGCAACAACCTCTCCAGAGTGGCCCTCTCTTTGAGCAACAACCTCTCCAGAGTGGCCCTTTCTTGGAGCAACAACATTTCCAGAGTGACCCTCTCTTGAGCAACAACCTCTCATCAACAACAACATGATTCCATTCCCATTGAACAATTTAACTATTAATTTAACCTCTCTAGGGCAACACTGTTACCTCTCACCAACAGCTGACATTTACTACTCCCAAAGGTTGTTGCTTTGGAGAGGTTGCACTGTATTTTCAATGTGTATGAACTAACGTGACTGGGATAAGAACACTGATCGATAGGTTACAACTTTAGTGCACTCTGCTTTAAACACAAATAAATCTTAAAGCGTTTTCAATGTTTGCTAAACTAAAAGAACATAAACATAGATTTTGAATGACTACTTTCACTTTCTTAGTTTAAATTGAAATTCCAAGTAATTTAAACACACAATACACGATAAAATACATAACGATGTATGGGTAGTCGATAATATAACTCTTAAATTATCTCATCAGATGGAAAATTCTACATTTAATAATACAAAAAAATTCCAAGTTCTATGAACGTATGAAAGTCATAAACCAGAAAAGCTGATTACATTCCATACAATAAAGAGAGGCAGACAATAATACGAACTTCATTAATTATAAAATCTGCAGCTTTATTATAAAACATTCATCAAATTATAGAAATCACGGAAAAAGATATATTACAGGAGAATGTTAATTAATATGTAGTCATAATTATGTTCAAAAGTAATCTGGAGAAACATGCAATGCACTGCATGCTACATGATTTTGTTTGTTTGTTTGAGTTTTACGCCCCTTTTCAACAGTCAGAGTCACACAAGGTGGACAGTTCACCTAACCATCATTCCTCGTAAGAACCAGTACTAGACTACCATCCTCCGAAAGCATATGCCTACTTTCTCACGTAAAGGGACATGGCAAGTAGCTGGACTCGAACCAACGACCCTCTGTCAGTGAGAGGTTACAATGATTAGAAGTCAGCAACCTTAACCACTTGACCACAGAGGCAGGTTGCTACATGTTACATAGATGATTGTATAAACCACATTTAAGTTATAATTCTATAAATAATTGTTAAAGCAAGGTAGATAATTCATCAATGACTGTGGAGAATTAATGGACATCAAGTTATGTTCACCTTAATCAAAAACATCCAGTAATCAATTCAACTAGTTATATTACAAGAGATAGCCCCACCCCCATGGTCGAGTGGTTACGGTCTTTGATTAGTGAGCGCTACCCTCCTATGAGTTCAAATCCCAACTAGGACCAAATTTCACCATTGTAAGAAGCTGTCCAGGTAGTTAACAGTGGCTATATAACCAGGTATACAACTGGTGTCCTCCTGCACTGTTGCAGCTGGAAAAGTCACAAAATGACTCAAGCTGTAGGTGCAACATTAAACAACAGAGAAAGATAAGTCAATAGGGATAAAATTAACAGCAAAGAATGTTCTAATTTGTCATATGTAATTACAGTACAACCTCTCCAGAGCGGCCCTCTGTAGAGCAACAACCTCTCTATAACAACACCTTCAAAATTTCCCTTAACTGATAATTACTTTAAATTTAACCTCTGTAGAGCAACAACCTCTAAGCAACGGCCAATATTTGCAGCTCCCACAGGGTGTTGCTCTACAGAGGTTGTTCTGTGCCACATTTAATAACCACCCCAATATAAACCCCTTATTTTTTGGACTGCAGTCTACACTGTTTCTTTATATGCTCATACGGACATTGTCCAATTTTTATTTGAACAGTATATGTTGTTTTTCTGCTTGTATTTATATGCTTGTTGAAGGATGTGCATCTTCTTCATAAAATCATATCATAATGTAAATGCCAAAGGTAATTTATCACTGCTGGATCCACCAAAATAAAAGTTGAATTGAATTGATTACTGGGGAATCATTCATTTTCGTTGGGATTTAATTCCATTGATTTTGTGGGTCGGCTCGTCCACGAAATCAAATCCCCATGAATTAAAATGCAGAGAAAGGGATTTTTTTTTCAAAAATCAAAATCCACAAATTTATGTCCCCACGAAATAGTCATTTTAGTAAAAACCACGAAAATTGAGCCCAACGAAAATAAATGAAACTACAGTACGTAACTTCTACATCACAACTTGATAACGGGACCAACTCAACGTAAGAACCATTTCACTTTCATCCTTAAGGGGTTCTTTATATCGAAGTTTTACTGTAGTTGAGAAAATCAGTAAAATTGTAGTTCAAAGTACTGTAAGTACATACAGAAACAGAACTTACATAGACTTGTACTGCAACATGGAACGGGAACCAGTTTAACCATAACGGTACATGGCGGATGTTGGAAGACAAAGTATTTTGGTTCACATTAAAATTCATGCGTGCCACTTAAGCGAGTGACAGCTTTTGAAAACTAAACTATCGTACAGTATTCAAAAACTGTAGAAGTGAAATAAGTGTCATAGATATGAAGGTTCTATAACAACAGTGTTAAACGATCAAACATAGCCATAATATAATACTTTATAGTCCATCAGAAGTGTAGCAGTATCATATAAAACAGTAAATAAGTGATTGCTAATGGTTATACAATAACTAAATTGTCACATTAAGACAGCTTTACATTATTATAACAATATTGTCAGCCACTGAGAGGGACTATAAACACGGTCATTATTATGTTTATATCCGCCACAGCGGGACTATAAACACGGTCGTTATAATTATGTTTAAACATGAGTAGATTACAAGAGCTATAAATAAACATAAACCGTCAAAGAATCGTGCACACTGTGATTTTAAACTATCAAACACGCTTGCATATATGTACTACGTCTATAACACCAAGCCTCAGAATCAATGAACGTCATCAGTGTATGGTAATTGTGTCAATAATAAGAACTTTTATACATATTTTGTACATTAGAACAATGAAGACATATCTTAGTCTTCTGACACAAGAGTAACAATCATGTACGACTGACAGATGAATTTGCATATACAAAAGTTAAGCAGTCTACAGTCAGCCCTGTAAACAAATGGCACAGAAAATCAAAGTACAAAAGTCCAGGGCTCAGCGCAACACTGTCGTAACTTGTTCTTATTTCAATATGAGTTACAACACTGTTGCGCTGAACTCTCGGAATTTAGTACTAACAGAAACTGAACTAACATGGACTTGCACAGAAACATTGAATAGGAACTAAATTAACACTTGTACGGCGGACATAGAAAAACACAGCACTTTGGTTCACATCAAAATGCATGAGCAAGTGACAGCTATGTAAAACTGAACTGTTATTCAATTTCCAATTGGCCTTTTTCCACAGCCAGTAGTTCACTCAAGTTTGAATTTATTTACTAATCATACCAAGGCATTTTAAGGTATTATTGTTATTCATGAATTTGACAAATGACTCCAGAAGATTAATGTAAATTTAATGAAAGATAAAATTTCTCTATTATACAATTATATCAATGTTAGTTGTATATCATGTAATCTAAATAATGTTTCCAAAGGAACACACCCTCACAATTTTTACAAAACACTCATAACAAAATCATTTTCGGTACAAATAGTTAATATCAATGTAAACTGAAAATTGCAAGAAGTCAAAGAATTTTTTCTCTATCAAAATATATTGCTCAGTCAACATTACAATGTAATAATACAGGGCAACCTAATTCCAATGCAACGCCTTTGAGAGTAGCAAAATCACATTGTTGTTGAGAGATTGTTGCTCTAGAGAGGTTTAATTAATAGTTAAATCATGCAGTGGGAAAAATAATCATGCTGCTGTTGAAGGGAAGTTGTTGCTCAAGAAAGGGGCACTCAGGAGAGGTTGTACTGTACTGAAGCCTTTTCATGTAAGAAAAGTAAAGCTGTACAGTGGGTGGTCCTTCCATTGGTAAAATAATCTTCTCGATTTCAACACAGAAATCAATGTCACAACATCTAGCAAACAGTAAATATGTTAGCAAAACCAGAATAAGGGATCAATTACAAGGAACAATATGGTAATCCTCATGAATGAAAACTCGAAAACAGGGATTACCATCCAGTAATCAATACATTAACAGCTAATTAGATATGGGTTGATAACTAATTACCACAAGGAACTCCATCATTCTGTGTCACACTAATTGTACAAGCAGGAAATCAGAAAACTTCGTCCAAGGAAACTCAAACACTGTTATCATACAAAGCCGAGTAAAGGTACATTATGAGCAGATCGGGTTAAAGGTACTTTATGAGCAGAACAGGTTAAAGGTACTTTATGTGCAGAACAGGTAAAGGTACTTTATGAGCAGAATAGACAAAGGTACATTATGAGCATAGACAAAGGTTAACTTTATGAGTAGAACAGGTTAAAGGTACATTATGAGCAGAACAGGTTAAAGGTACTTTATGTGCAGAAAAGGTTAAAGGTACTTTATGTGCAGAACAGGTAAAGGTACTTTATGAGCAGAATAGACAAAGGTACATTATGAGCATAGACAAAGGTTAACTTTATGAGCAGAACAGGTTAAAGGTACATTATGAGCAGAACAGAAAAAGGTACTGTAGAACGCTTCAATTTCGCGAGGTCAAAATTTCGCGTTTTTTGTTAAAAATCAGCTGTTTTCTTTATTCGCGTATTTATGAATTCGCGACGTCGTCAGGCAGGATTAAAGTGCGATCAAAGACATGCTGTCGTTGCTGTGATATTTGTGTGTCACACCTGATCTGTTAGACATTTAAGTTGTGATTCAGTGTTTTATATCTAATAACAATAGATTGATAATAGTTTGTAATTGTTGTAGAAGTTATGTTTTACAAACAGTAGGTAATTAAGTGTGAAAAACTGTTACTGGTATGTTCAAACGATGTCCAAAATTGTTCAACAAATGATAGTTTAGTAAAGGCAATATCATAAAAAAATTAGATTGTAAACATTAATGGTACATTTTTATTTTAAATTGCTTTCAACAGATTAACTAAACTGATTATTTTTACGATAAAATACTATAACTGACTTAAGTTGCGTATTTTCGGACATACTCATTTTCGAATATATAAAACTCAGCATTTATTCGCGACATTTATGAATTCGCGAGGTATTCGATTCGCGAATATTAGCGAAAATAAAACTAACGCGAATAAAACCAGTTCTACAGTACGTTATGAGCAGAACAGACAAAGGTTAACATTATGAGCAGAACAGACAAAGGTTAACTTTATGAGCAGAACAGAAAAAAGGTACTTTATGAGCAGAACAGGTAAAGGTACTTTATGAGCAGAACAGAAAAAAGGTACTTTATGAGCAGAACAGGTAAAGGTACTTTATGAGCAGAACAGACAAAGGTTAACATTATGAGCAGAACAGACAAAGGTTAACTTTATGAGCAGAACAGACAAAGGTTAACTTTATGAGCAGAACAGACAAAGGTTAACTTTATGAGCAGAACAGACAAAATGTACTTTATGAGCAGAACAGAAACAAGAGGGCCAAGATGGCCCTATATCGCTCACATGACAATCACTGTTTACTCATTAAAACATTGTTTTGAACCCGTGACCTAGTTTTTGACCCCAGACCACCTATGTTCTAATTTGTCTTACATGTCATTAAGACAAACAGTCTGACTAGGTTTGGTGAAGATACGATCAAAATTTGACATCTACAGTGTTAATAAGGTTTTCCTAAGATTTGACCTTGTGACCTGGTTTTTGACCCTAGGTGACCCATATTTGAACTTGTCCTTAATATCATTAAGACAAACAATCTGACAAAGTTTGGCCAAGATCCAATCAAAACCATGACATTTAGAGCTTTTACAAGATTTCTACCTAAGATTTGACCTTGTGACCCAGTTTTTGAACCCGGCTGACCCATGTTCATCCTTGACCCACATATCATTGAGGCAAACATTTTGACAAGGTTTGGTGAAGATCCAATTAAAACTGTGACATGTACAGTGTTAACAAAGTTTTCCTAAGATTTGACCTGGTGACCTAGTTATTGACCCCAGATGACCCATATTTATACTTGACCGTTATATCATTAAAACAAACGATTTGACGAAGTTTGGTGAAGATCCAATAATAACTGTGAAATCTACAGTGTTAACATGGTTTTTCATAAGATTTGACCTAGCGACCTAGTTTTTGACCCAAGATGACCCATGTTCGAACTCGTCCAAGATATTATGAAGACAAACATTCTGACAAGGTTTCATGATCATCCAATCAAAACAGTGACTTCTAGAGTGTTCACAAGGTTTTCCAGCAATTTGCCCTAGTGACCTAATTTTACTACAGAAATTACCCATTTTCAAACTTGACCTACATATTATTAAAATAAACATTCTGACAAAGTTTCATGAAGATAAATTCAAAACAGTGATTTCTAAAGTGTTCACAAGGTTTTCCCTTATTTGGCCCTGGTGACCTAGTTTTTGACCCCAAATGGCCCAATATCGAACTCGTCCGAGATTTTGTTGAGATTAACGTTCTGACCCAGTTTTGCTAAAATTGAGCCAAAAATGTGGCCCCTAGTGTGTTCACAACAAAAAGTTTGACGACGCACGACGCACGACGCCGGACGGAGAGTGATCCTAATAGCTCACTTTGTCACTTTGTGACATGTGAGCTAAAAAGGTACTTTATGAGCAGAACAGACAAAGGTTAACTTTATGAGCAGAACAGACAAAGGTAAACTTTATGAGCGGAACAGACAAAGGTACTTCATGAACAGAACATAACAGGTAAAGGTACATTATGATTAAGTCTGGTAAACAAGCATAGGAATACATCTGTTCTTAATAACATGTTACATAAAATAACTGCAAACATTATCAGGGTTTGGTAGAGATATGACCAAAATGTAAACATACACCAAAATATTTATACAATGTTAGCAATGGAATAGTGCCTCAATTTTGTAAAACAGGAAAATAAGTTCAACAATATAATTATGCATCAGGCTGCCTCCAAGACCAAACAGAATTTTTAGCTCACTCTCTGACCCATTCCTCCATTCACCCAAAAAAGTGCATCCACACATGTGGAATTGTGTCAAAGAAAATCTAGTTAACAGAGCAGGTGAGATCTGTGATCAGCAGCAGCATCCTGCAGGTGTTATATAAACTTCCCTAAAATCTATCAAACAAATCTGTGATATCAGGCCTGCAGTTATTTTTTATTTCGTTAACTATTCATCTACAAAGAGTCTCTTTGATCAACAAAATAATGAAATTCTAGGTACATGTGACATTTCAAGTGTGTTTCTATTACAATAAACACTATACAAAACAGACTTCATCTTGCTAATACCTAAGATTCAGTATGCTATTGATACTTTTGCTTTTTTTCACCGGGGTTGACCATGATAGCGCCAATAGATAGGGTCATTTGGGTGACTATTCCAATTAAACAGCTCCCTTTAACAGTGGAGATTAGCCCAAGTCATACACCAGAGAAAAACCATCAACCCTCAGTAATTCAACAGGACAGCTTCCTCACAAATGAAATCTGTCTGGTCCTAGGTGGCATACAAACTCATAGCAGTGAGAGGCAAGTAATTTCTAGTCAAAGACCATGCACAACCACTCATTGCAACCATGAAGCCCTCCTCCCAAGTTTTGAACTAGGCAACAACTGTTACATGATATGACCAGAGGTTAGACAACTTTGTATAGAGACAAGCCATTCAAAGGAACAAAGCTTCATTTAAAACTGGGTGTTCAATGCAAGTCAAATCACCTAAGTCCAAAAGAGATACTATAATTCTTACAGGGCACATAGAGAAAGAAAAGAGAGAGTGGGGGAGCCCGGGACGAGTTCAAATACCATACCCCACCCACTAAGTCATAGAGGACAAACATGAATAAACTAAATAAAATTACACACATGCTTCTAACAGGAAATACTGCAGACAGTGTTAACCTTGGGTCTTCTACCATAAAAAATATCCTGATTATATTTATTTCTACAGTACAAGACATTCAGTATGCTGGTAGATTTACATAAAAACACCTGGGGGGAATTCATTGCAATCAGCCAGAGTAAGATATAACAATTATAGTGTTGTTAACCAGATGATAGTATATCAGATATCAGTTCCCAGCTTTATGTCACCATGATAACACTGCCTACAAGTGGAATTCTGTTTCTAGGGTTAATGACAATTAGTTTCAGCTTTAATTTGTTACATAAAATATCTCAGTTCATTTCACATGTAAAATACAAAACAAACAAACTGTTAAGTTATTAAAATGATGCCAGTCATAATGACGACAATAATGATGAATATGATAATTACAATGGCACCCATGATGATGATAATACTGGTGAATATGATGAATATGATGAATATGACGGTGGTGATGGTGGTGATGATGATGATGATGATGATGATGGTGGTGATGATGATGATGGTGGTGATGATGATGATAATGATGATGATGATGGTGATGATGGTGGTGGTGATGATGATGATGGTGATGATGGTGGTGGTGATGATGATGATGGTGATGATGATGGTGGTGGTGATGATGATGATGATGATGGTGATGGTGATGATGGTGGTGGTGATGGTGGTGATGATGATGATGATGATGATGATGACGATGGTGATGATGGTGGTGGTGATGATGATGATGGTGATGGTGATGATGGTGGTGGTGATGATGATCGATGATGGTGATGATGGTGGTGGTGATGATGGTGATGATGGTGGTGGTGGTGATGATGGTGATGGTGATGATGGTGATGATGGTGGTGGTGGTGGTGATGATGATGATGATGGTGGTGATGATGATGATGATTATGATAATGATGATGATAATAATGATCAAATTGAATATGATGATAATGATGATATTGCTGACATTAATCACAAGGTCGATCAGGCAAAATAATAACAATGAACACAAATAACAACTATAATCAAACCAGAGATGTTTAAACTCAAGGTGAACTTACCCCAGATGTTTTAGATTCTTGTATTCCAACGATGGCAGATGCTGAAGTAGAATCTGATGATACAGGTGTGACGGGTGTTACAGGTGACACGGGTAAATCTACATCTTGGTCTAGAGGTATGTCAGAATGTGGAAGGACTTTGAACAGGCACATTAGGTACATCATAATAGATTTCTTATCAGGAGTGTCAACATCTATATCTGTAATATACATTAATGTAGAGTTACAGCATTCACTTTATTAACCATCATCCTTTTTTTCAAAAGGGCCACCAGTTCCTGTTCTAAATTTAGACAATTTTGTCTAAAACTCAATCATCCCTGTCATCAAGCCTATTCATAAGGTATACTGCCTGTGTGAAATAGTCTTAGTGTATGTTAGTGTAGGCCTTTGGCACCCCGTGTCAAACAATTATTCTACGCAAGAATAGTTCAAGAAAAATTCATGTTTTCATGTATATATAAGATGTTGATCAGTTCAGTCGACAGAGACAGAGACTGAAAGTCAATCAGTCACCAGTGTTTAATGAGTCAGCAGCTTACAGGAAACCTCCAAAAGAAATTCAAACTTCTACATTCCATCCTGAGAGCGTGGCCTCATCAGAGCCTAGTGTAAGGTGTAGCGTGTAAGGTGTAGCAATAAAAAGTGTACTTGGCAAACTCAGTTTTAGCATGTCAGTAGACAGAAACATTTAAACTGTAGATGTACTATTCAAAAATAGAATATATGTTGAAAGAAGCCACACTTTCTATCCAAATCAAATACCATGTCCCATCTGGCAGCTGACAAGAAATTCAACAACTGCATGAACTTTACTACTTATCTTTTTTTAGCACATTTGTTAGCACTTTTATTATACCTGTTATAAACATTCAAAGATGCATCAGATATAGTAAAGGAAAAATGTCTGTTAATTCACAGACACACTGTTGCAATGAATGTGGAACCCCATAGGACATTAACAAAGTAAGAAGGCAATTTTGACCTTTCGTATGTGTTAATTAGTTATTTTTACCTATATTTTAAAAATCTGTTTTCCATTCCCAAAAATCAAGAGACAGGTAGTTAAAGTATTTGATTATCTGGCCATACAGTTTCATACATAATTTTTTACAGGTAGTCTAATTTTTGTACCCCAAGAGAAATTTAGTGCCAAATCTTGTTGAGGCGAGTACAGCCAGACTTAAGCATGGAGAGAATCATTGGGATTTTTAGTACACTAATTGAATCCTTTCTCAAACCATGTGGTATTTGTTAATTACCATTTAACCTTCGATAAAATTACAAATATCCTGCAGTTATCGGAAACCATCTGATTTTAAGAAAAAAAAAGTCTAGAAAATCGGTAATTAACCATACAATTATCAAACTTCTTCATTGATTGTTTCTTGAAAAAAGCCTCTTTTTAATTAATTCTCTGAAGTGGTTCCCTTGAAAATAACTAAAATAATGTTCAATTACGTAAGAATTGCGTCAATAGTACATTTCAAAATAAATTGAAGTACTTAATCATTAAAACTTTAATACTGGTAAATTTAGACCATTTCGAGGGTTCAGCGCAACAGTGTTGTAACTCATATTGAAATAAGAGCAAGTTACAGCCGTGTTGCGCTGAGCCCACGATTTCTATATATTTCACCACACATGTGAAAGTGAGTAATTCATTGTAATTTATAAGACTCTAAGGCAACAAGATGAAAATGATCACAAAGCTAAAATCTTCTTTTCAACTTGGAGTAATCAGATCTCTAAACATGATTTCTCACAACATATCAGAAAAATTTCCATAATTGGATTAAAGTGTATAAAGCTTTATCTGACAGTCCTATTATTGGCAGAATAATAGTTTGTATGTAATAAGAAGAATCATACCTAAGTACCTATATTCAAACTATAAATATTAGAAGTGACCTGTAAAATTTGATAAGCAACTAAAATAGAAATATAAGGAAGATAACTCATTAATTAAAATTCAACAAAATCAAACAATTTCAATGCATAGTTTTCCTCTTAACCAAGGTGAAATCCATTGTTGTTTATACTTTTTGTGAAAGTGAACAAGGCATGTTTGAATTCAGCAACACTGCTTGTATTGTTAAACAGTTGAATAAAATATCAGGGAACAATTTATTTTTTGATAACTTGCAGCAATGCTGCTTGTTAAATTATAGAGACAGAGACAGTTTTTTTAAGGTACTAGAAGATTATGAAAACAATGTGACTTTACTCTTTTCGAAATTTACTGTGGAATCATTAATTTTCGTTGGGTTCAATTTTCGTGGTTTTTACTAAAATGGCTATTTCGTGGGGACATAAATTCGTGGATTTTGATTTTTGAAAAGAAATGCCTTACCTCCGTATTTGAGTTTGTGGGGATTTGATTTCGTGAATGAGTCGAACCACGAAATCCACGAAATTAAATCCCCAACGAAAATTAATGATTCCACAGTATGTAGCATTTCTTGTCAATATATAGCTTTATACACTTTAAATAAGCATTATCATCATATTCAAATCAAGAGAAGAAAAAAAAAGGCGGAGCTTAAGAATGCAGATAAAATGTTTTACCATCATTGAAAAATATGTCCTATATGCTGAATTGTCAGACAAGGTATTCAAGAGTCATTGCCCTTGAGCACTTGTCATGAATTTTATCCACTGTGTGATCTAAATGAAACACATTATCACACCAACATGCAAATAAAATACAAATAACACAAGCCTTAAGTGAAAAAAAAAAGAACTTTAATTAAATTTCGCCGACTTATTTTTATATTCTTTAGTTTCACTAATTCAACATAATCATAGGTCTTATTAATGAAAGAGTTACCTTCGGGATCCAGCAGTCTGTCAACACCTAAATGTTTGTGAGCAATAGTAAAGGCATGGTCGAGATTTTCTTCAGCAGTCTTGGTACACAGACTGTTATAATCAAATAACTCGGGTCTGAAAGTAGATATCTTACGTAATTAGAACTAAGAAATGCAACACTTCAGCAAAATCTGTCCCTCCGGAGGCTTTGACTGACATAAATTCATCACTTTGTATGGAATTTTTTTGTGTCTAAGAGAACATAAATATGTTTCCAGACATGTCTAATGATCCTAAATAAAACCAAATATTGGGGCTGACAGTTCCCACAAGAAGTTAGGCCATCCTAAAAATTGTTTGTTAAAACCTTACCGGTTCATTCAAATATTCCAAGACCAAAAAAGTTTTTATCAATCTTTTTTTTTTTACCTTTGTACAAGCTTTTCATTGCCACTACAAGCAGGGCTCTTAAAAACAAAAATTTGCCAGTTTTGACCAATTTTAAATGTCCAGGATCAATTTTCAATTTGAGTGGCAGAAAAGGCTTAAAAAATATGGACTGATTTTTTAACCCCTTTCTGCTACTCAAATTGGTCCATAAATTTACCATAAATTTCATAAAAGTCAAAGCCCTCTGTTAAAAGTTTGAGTAATGGAACAGCAAACCAACATTTCTATTTCTTTATTCATCATTCAACAGCTATGTTCATAAATTCAGAGCCACCTTTGAAGAGGAGATAGAAGATACAGGAAAACCAAGCATTTATATCCAAACTCTTTTTGAACAGTTAATCTTCCTGGTTCTCTAACATGCCGGGTGCATTAAGCACAATACATGCCTCTCCCTTTATCCTGTGTTTTTCTAGACATGGTACTTGGCATGGAACTTGGGATGTGGACATTTTTAAAGCACCCATGAGAAATTCGTAAGATGGAACTGAGAATCATACCCACAACCTTTCGTAGCGTAATTACTTCCCCCGCAGCATTTTTAAGTATGGCCTTATGTCTAAAGATTAATGTAATAGGGAAAATAAAAGATCATTTCAAACACAAAAGTTGGTAAATTTAATTTTGTTTAAAAGCTGAAAAAGATTACCGGTATACTAGTTCTAAAAATGATAAAGTCACCCTTAATGTCTAAGCCCTGTGTACACACTCATAAAATATTCATATACATATATTCACGACAGTCTGCTTGAAAGCAACCAACATACATTTTTATAGCCAGGATTATTGAGGAAGAAGTCCACAGTTGATATAACCATTGGTTAGTCAAGCAAGTTACAATAACAGACAGTTTTGTATTTACAGTAAATCCCTGAAAAACCGGACCCCTGAGAATTCCGGTTTCCAGGGAGTCCGGTTTCCAGGGATTCCAGTTTCCAGGGGTTTTACTGTATAAACTTACAGGAAACAACCGAGATAAAACAACGTCATTTTTCTATCCCTGTTATCTAACTTATCAACAATGGAATACATATATTCGGCATACAGGCATCTTATATCAGTAAGCTGGAATTCTTTTAGATAAGACGATGTAGCAAGACTTTGCATATTATAGTATAACCGACTTTCTGAGTTCTTACACTTCCTGCGTATATACAAATAGCAATAAATATAATCATATAGTTCAAATGTAACCCATTCATATAGCGATATTCACAGTCTTGGTGTAAAGATCTTAATGGATATAACTGCAAAAACAATGGCTATAATTTGTCCCTCACTCAGGCCATAACAAAAATACCATATTTCCGCTGACTTCACCAAAACAATAAAGGATTGTTATGGTGGCAGTACATTTTATATTTCAGATAAAATTTTAGCTAGGAGATATTGATATAGTTTATACAAAAATTAAAAATATTAGCTGGAACGGAGCTGACAAAGACCAGAAAAAGTCTAGGATTGGCAAAAAACAATTGGATTGGTCAGGTTACAGGGAAACCAGGAACACTCAATTTGATGCCTTAGACAGCCTTTTATTACAAGTTTGACTGTACTCACAACAACCAATCATTTATACAACCCCTGTCTAACAGTTTGGCATACAGTACAACCTCTCCAAAGTGGCCCTCTGTAGAGCAACAACCTCTCTATAACAACACCTTCAAAATTTCTCTAAGCTATTATTTACTATAAATTTAACCTCTGTAGAGCAAAAACTCTAAACAACAGCCAGTATTTGTTTGCGGCTCTCACAGGGTGTTGCTCTACAGAGGTTGTACTGTACTTCATTTACTATTCATAAACAATTCATGAATAGTTCAAGAAAAAATCTAGTTTTCATGAATTCCATTCAAAGGGGTAATCATACAATTATCAATAAATTGCTCAACATGACACTAGCTTTATCAACTTTATTAAACATACTATTACTTAAGGTTATTGACTGGTACACCTAATATATCTGACCTATATATCGCTGTTAGATTTAAAATTAATGACTCTGATAATATACCACACATCTTATCACCATAAAAAATAAAACTGCACTTAAAATACAACTTGAACCCACATGAGATTTTCACAAAACGAAGCAAATATTATCTAGAGAAGGAGAAGATTACATAACCGCACAGTGTGTCCACATTCATTATTTCACCTTGACTTATTTATACGGGTGTTATTTTACTGCGCAATCGAATTAAAATAAAATGCAAGAACCGTGTAGTGCTACTTTCTGAGATCCCAAAAGATTTGTTCAAACCTTTGCCTAAAACTTCAAATTGTGGAAATTCAGGAGAAATATATATCCTCATTGCAGTGTAATAAATAGGTAAAAATGACCATAAACTTAGAAATGTGTCCAGAGGACACAAATGCCCCCACTGAGAGCTAAGTCAAAAAGGGGCCATAACTCCTGTGAAAATGTTTGGATTTTAACGGAAATATATTATGTATTTTATTATTGTACACCTTCATAAAATATGAAACCAATCCATGAAATATTTCTTGAGTTATTGCTCATAAAATTTGAATGGACGGACGAAAAGGGGTAACATTTATTGCCCTTTGGCCATTTCTAATGGCGGGGAAATACTAATAATCGCTAGACAAATGTCAGCATTCTATGAATACATACAATACCAAATTTCATTCGAAGGACAAAAATAAAAAATTCTTTAATTCATTCTAATCAATGCATGACAGCTGAAAAGCCACTCCCACACATGCTTATGTGATATTTTCTTAAATGACCACAAAATAATTACCTGTATTTATGAATAAGAGCATTAAATGCAAGGCCACTTCGCCAACTTGATGTAAAATTCTTCACTTCTGCATTGGCGTACCTGCAAAAAATTAGACACGCTTCAGGGTATGCAATTAAACTTGTTTTGAGGCAAATGCAGCAACATTGAGAAAACAAAACAAAAATATGAAAATAACAAGAAGGTATATTGGTCTGGGATTGAGCGTCAAAACTCCTACTCCTAGCCTAAAGGTACCAGTCTGTTTAGAATATGTCAAAACTCACCATGAACTTTACCAAAGTCAGTATTATAAAGAGTGAATGTTTATAAGGTGTTTAAACATGTTTCAGGACTGATGTATGTATAACAAATAAAATTCAACTAACTATAATTATATATCTACAGAAGCATTCTGTTAAACAGTACATAAAATGACTATTATAAGTTCTTACTTATATCACAAGTCACTTAAAATCACTCAGGTCAGCAGACATGGTCCAGTGGTGAGTGCATTGGACTTGCAACCTGACAGTTCGGGTTTGACTGTCGGTTGTGACAGGTCATGATAACTTTTTATGAAAATTTGGCAATGTCAATTCTCCATAAATGGAGAAGTTGCCGACTCTCGTTTATTTGTTTGTTTCATCGGGTTTAACACCATTTCCAACATTATTTCAGTCATATCGTGGCGGGCAGTTATCCTAACCAGATTTCCTGGACTTCATTTAGGTCTTAACCAGTACAACCACATTCTATCCGTAAGCTTCTGCCAAGCTACCCCACATAATTCATAGGTGGAGGACAATTTAACATAGGATGTAATATCTTCAGTCAAATTTGTCACAGACAGTGTGAGCCTTGCCCGGGGTTTGAACTCACAACCACGTGATCGGTAGACTAATGCTCTAATCACTGAGCTAGCCCGGCGGGCGACTCCTTTCGTAAGGATAAGCTAATACTGGTTAGAATGCAGTCCAGGAAAACAGGTTAGGTGAACCAGTCGACGTATAAACGAAGTAACATTGAAAAAATGGCATAAAACCCACCAAAACTTAAAATTACCACCAAAAGCCCATTGAAGACCGATTCCATCTTAACAAAAACAACCAATCTACTTACTTACTTGAATGTGTAATTAAAACATGAAGTAAATGCATACATTCTATTTAACAACAATTAAATCATCAATCAAAATCAATTAAAACTTAAACTATCAATTAAAATTGAGAACTTCATCTATCAATTAAATTCTAGGACTTTAGATCAATATCAATCAACTTTAAGTTTAACATAAACTTAATGACACTACTAAATACTTCAATTCAAAATAAACAAAATATTGGGGCAGCTCACCGACTTTGGTTTGTATTACCAAGACTATACAGTGAGTGCCAACCCATGACATTCCATATTAGGAGATGTAATATTATCACAGTATCCTATAACTTATACACACTTAAAATGAACTCGAAGTTTCTGTCATTTATGTTTATTATACCAAATGTAAACAATTTACAACAAGACCTGAGTATTGTCCATTCACAAAAAAATATAAGTGCCAATTTAGAAATCATAATCATAACAAAAATTCATACCAATATGATAACTTGAGTTGTAACAGTTTTCAGACAAGCAAATTATGAAGATTTAAAGCAAAATACAGTAAGACACAGTTATCTTGCAATCCCAGAAATCTTAATAATAATTTCATTATATCTATGATTCACTAAATCCATTACAAGCATGTTTGGAGGGGGGGGTCTTTGAAAAGCCTTTGAGCTTGTTTGTAAACATGAAATATAAGCTCAACCAAATAAAATATACACAAACCTCAAAACAAAAAAAATGTTTGGGGGGGGGGGGAATTAATTTTTATTTCCTTGTAAAAGCTGTCAAAACTTTGGGGATCACTACAACAGAAGCAAGGTTCCCGGAAAGCACGTGCAGATAAGAAGGAAAGCCGGGACCCCCGCTTATTTTCGTCACTACCGTCAATCGAAAAGATGGCGAGTTCACTACCTTGGAGTATTTTATACACTCAATAAGGAAAAAAATGAAGATGTTTCTTCATACAGATTTGTGTTGTTTGATGTGTGAAAATGGAAAATAACATCTGTAAACGTATAAAAATCATGGAATCGAGTGCCTATGACAGTGAGTACATGAACATACCCCATGGTGGACTGACGGCACCATACTAACAATGTCCTCTCCAGGTTGGTTTGTCTTAAATCATCCATCAAGTCTTTCATAACATCTTTAACCTAAAAATAAAACAGTAAATGAATATAAACAATAATTATTATACACCTACATCATTTTAACGTTTTTACATACATTAATGTGGTATACAGTTTATTACAGTTTTTATTTAAATAAACTTGATACACAGTTTTACATAAAGTTCAGCAAACAAAGTATCATAACTTCAATATAAAACATTTAGTTTGATGAATTATCAAAATAATAGACAGTCAGAATCCTAGTACATCAACCTTACTGCATAATGATTATCTATTTTTTCCGTGACATTGTGTGTTACCATGTTTTGTTCATTTTAACTTTTTTCCATGCCTGTAACAATGTTTTGTATGTGTCTTGACTCCCCCGGTCGAATAGTTACCATGAACTATTCATGAACTATACAAGAAAAGTCCATGAACTATTCATGAACTATACAAGAAAAGTCCATGAACTATTCATGAACTATACAAGAAAGGTTCATGAACTATACAAGAAAAGTTCATGAACTATTCATGATTTCATGAATTCCTTTTATAGGGGTGATTTCTCATGTGTGTAATCATGTTTTATATGTATACCTCCCAAGCTTGCAGGCAATTGATATTGAAAATAAACTTTCTATTAATCATCAAGGTAGATTATCCATACTTTGAAAGAGGTCCAGTGGACACCCTTCACTGCACCTTGCCAATGTTGATTCATAGATTACATAAAACACCCCTCACTTCATGTAATAACATAGGACAACCTCTTATTTGCATTAATCTCCCCCACCCCCATAAAGTAAATTAATAAGGTCAACAATAAAAAATATTTTGTTTGCAGTTACACTAACTACTCACCAAACACTGCCCAACCCAACTTTTTTTTTTGGTCTCTTGGGAAATTTCTTTTTTTGAATATAAAAATAGCATTTTGACAGGTTTTTTGGATTCAATGTAAAAAATAAATAATTATATCCTACCAATCAACCTACTGGAAATTCTCTGGGCAGAGTTCCTTATTACAAACAAACATTTTTTTAAGAATGTCCTAAACAGAAAATGTTCTATAGAATATCACACTTCTGATGTAACATACTGGTATATTGATAAATCATTTAATTTAAGCAAAAGTTATGCCAATTAAGAGTATTCAAAAGCCTTTATAAATACATTCAGTTTAACCCACGCTCATAAAGATAAACATCACATCAGATCTCATCTAAACTTTACTGACATTTTAACAAAAAAAAAACTGTAAAAAGTAATTTCCTCAAAGGGGTACAACATGGTACACAGATAAATATACTAAATTACACTATAATGCGATGTTTTTCAGTCAATACAGCAAGATTTGGGTCCAAACAGCTGAAAATTACACAAAATTACTTTTCCACAAAATTACTCTTATCTGTGCTCTACAATTATGGTAATTTAACATTAATAATTTACGAGATGTTGAAATCTATATACAACAAAAAATACTAATAGTTATTTTAACAAACAATATTATGCCAAGAAGCATAAAATAAACAGTAGACTGGAGGAGTAACTGATCAGTATTGGTGTATTTTAGAGACTGACAGCTCAAAAGAACCAATCGCATTAAGGCATCAGGACTAAGAATGGTCCCCAAAGTGACGCCAATATCCTGAGACTCTGGTAGCCGATAAACAATAAAAGAACACTGGATCCTTTCAGAGAACATTCATATAAACAATGTTCCGTTATTGATAGCGATCCCTTAACAAGAGCACTGCAATCAAGCCAATGCTCAGCTGTTCACCGCCTCAGTGAGATCTATCCACCCATGAAGTCTCTAGTTGATATCTCTTATAGTTTCTGAGTTATGAGCTACATTAAAGTTTTAGCACGATGCAGACACGACGCTGATGCAGACACGACGCTGATGCAGACATGACGCTGATGCATGCAGACAAAGCAGTGATCACAATAGCTTGAATTTTCTTCAAAACAGACGAGCTAAAAATGGCAGACTGTAACACATAAACCGCATCTAGCATCACTTACCTGCCAATGAAGAATTATGGACCAGACCAGTCCTAGAGTCAACTTCTGGTTACCATCAACAATATCATTACTGCTAATATTCACCAATTTAATCTGAAAATATCAAATTTAAAATGCAATCATACCATGTTATTGAATTAGAAAAAGAAAACTGCATGATTTCAGAAGCAATTAAGTTGAGTTGGGAATTATTTGAGGCCACTAGAGACCTTTACAGATAGGATTCTTCAGTGTTTCAACTGAGAAATGAAAATTTATACAACCAGGAAAATTATGGAACTCTTTTAGACATTGCCTTAGCAACAAATGGCAGGATACAAAAGTGCTTCAACTTGAGTCTATTAATGATACAAACTTGTTGTCTCCTGAATACAAATTGTTATCATAGACTTTTACTGGCATTTCTTAACAGACAGGTCAATAAGAGATGGTAAAATAAAGCTAAACATAAAAGCACTTGGGAACCGGCAGGGGGGATGTACTTTAAAAGCTAAAACAGCTATCCAATAAAAGATGAGTCACAATTGCATAACAGTAGTTCTTAATTGAAGTCATTCGATTTCAAACAGTGTGTCCTCATAAGATGATGTTCAAGTGGACCAAAAAATAAAACATTTTCATGAACTGTAAACTAATCAGTCGAGATTATCCTTTTACCAGACCACTGAGTATAAATTTCTTTCCATATCTGAGCAAGCACACCAACAGGCTTCCATTCTAGGTTATTGTTTATTGACTAGACATTTCACAAGGTTTTGTGTTTGTTTAAGGAATATTTTATGACTGAAGGCAGTTTAATATCACAAACAGTTGTGAGAAATGCATCAAGTTAATGTCCATCTCAAAGGATTTCAGGAGATTTGAAATATAAACTAATCAAGAACAATGTGTTTTCTCGGCAATACGAGAATAATGAAAGTCATTGATAAGAACATTAGTTTAACATGGTATACAAAAATGTTACATTTCATTCTCCGTATTCTTAGAAGATCAAACATGGCCCTAGCTGCACTATAGGGTAAGGGATCAGGTGCCCTCATATAGAGGAATTTCGCGTCATTTTGAGGAAAAAGGGGAATTTCAGGGGATTTTTTAAACTGCCTTATAACCCTGTGCACAAATAACAGCTTAAAACAGCTGTATTTAAATATATACATTAATATACAATTAATCTTTTTTTTCAGAGAGGAACTCTTATCAAAAATAGGGGGAAAAATATATAATTTTAGGAGGGGAATGGGGCCGAATTTCAGCCCCAAAAAACGTCAAATGAGGGGCCTGTCAAACTATGTGTAATATGCAGACAGATTCCTAGAACACCAGACAATGTCATACTGACACAAAGACCACATCAGAAATGTCTCAATGACAAAAAACTAGACAAATGTCATACTGACATAGACACCAATCCAGACAGTGTCTTTTAGACACCACACCAGATGTCTGTCTAACACATACAGTCCTCACCAGACAATGTCAGTCTGGCATCATACAAACACAGACAGCAAACCAGACACATTTTTAAAACACTAACTAGCCAATATCAGACACATCATAAAAGACAATGTCCATCTGATGGGAAACAAGGTATCTAAAGTCATTATCATGATTTACTATTCCATCGACCAGAATGTATTTCACAGCATGCTAACCACAGTGAATAATGTAGATAATGGAAATGAAAGGTTTCTGGTCAACATTAACACTCAAACATGATCACAGCCAAGGCACATTCTTGGCAAATTTTACTATGTGCGAAGTAATACCTCTGACGCCTGCCTCTCAAACTTGAGAGTTATTGCAAAGAGAAGGTAATTTAACCACTAAGGTGTTTTCTAAGCTACCTATGTAGCATATGATACTACCCAGGTAATACTCGACTACCCTCTGATTTCACCTCAAATTTTCTCTAATATTTACAATATAACCTCTTTTGTTAGATAACATCTGACACAGAAAAAAATCTTCAGAACAATTTTTTGAAGTTCTTTACTGACTGTAAGTTCAGAGTGAAGTTATGATTATATAAACATTGTAAGATATAACACAACACCAAACTTCACACAGCTTTCCAAGATGAAGCAATTAAGACCTTCACATCCATTCTGAACCATCGGGAAAAGTTGTTGAGATCAAAAAAATATCTGAACAAACCACTTTCAAAGCATGATGAAGAATAAAATCACAAAGACAAACAGCATATTATAAAATATGCATGTATGCAGGCAGACATCTTGCAAGCTTTTAAATAGTCTGGCAAATTCTGCTAGATCGAGTCAGGCAAAATATTCAGCAACCTAACGAAAATACAAATTTGTTCAGTTTATGATGGAATGGTTGACAAACTTTGGTCAGGCACTGCTCCCTGACAGGGCCTTTTTCCTTCTGTAACAGAGGCCGAAATTTGGTGACTTCCCAATTGCAAAAAGGCTGTTTTATTCCCAATTTGAGGCAAGAAATTTCCAAAAATACAATGATATTCTAACTCGGTTGTCAAACCTTCTCAAAATATGCCCAAATATCGCGCTTGAATGTCCCAAAATGAAAGGCTAAGCCCCCTTACCAATTCTTGGAAAAAAGGCTCTGCCTGATAGATGCTTCCAAAGGATCAGTGACATGTCTGTCAGAGTCAAGATGGACTAGTAAGTATAATGTAAATATTTATTCATTGGGTTGTTTAAGCTCCCATTAGACAGCTATGGTCATTTAGGGGCCGCCACAGGGAGAGGGAGAGGAGAAACTAGTAAAGGCCGAACCGAGAACCGGGCGTTTATATCCCTACTCATTTCAAATAGTTTTTCCTGGTTCTTCATGACGTGCCTAGTGTATAGTACTGATACACGCCTCACACTTTTTCCTGAGATTTTCTTAACACAGTACTTAGCTCGGGTGTTGGGATGGGGACACTGAAAAGCATTCCTGAGAAATTCGAAAAATGCATGGATCTGAGAATCGAACCCACGACCATTCATTCAGTAGTCATGCGATGTTACCACTAGATCATCGATCATCCTCTAGGTAAAATGTCAGCATGGTTGTTGGCTACTAGTGGTTTTTGTTGAAAAATGCATGGATCTGAGAATCGAACCCACAACCATTCATTCAGTAGTCATGCGATGTTACCACTAGATCATCGATCATCTAAGTATAATGTAAGCATGGTAGTAGGCTACTAGTGGTTTTTGTTGAAAAATGCATGGATCTGAGAATCGAACCCACAACCATTCATTCAGTAGTCATGCGATGTTACCACTAGACCATCAATCATCTTCTAAGTATAATGTAAGCATGGTAGTAGGCTACTAGTGGTTTTTGTTCATGTAAGTATGCACAATCAGCACAAAGAGGTATTCTATATAGATTTTCACCTCAACATTCTTTAAAACCCTCAATTTAGCTGGTAGCAAAATTATTTTAATACCTCTAGCTTAAAATATGCATAAGAGGAAAGCAGTATTAAGTACATATCCTTATAGGCATTTAAATACATCAGCTCATCACAGTAAACGTCTGATTAACATAATTATATTCTACAGAAATCAGAACCAATGTCCAGTCTGTCCAGTTCGAGATATTGATCGGTCATCTTGATCACTACTAAGAAACAAGTCAAAATAGTGCACGAAATCTCGTAAAATCCAAGATTATAAATTACTGTACAGGGAAATGCAAATTAATGCATCTGAATGGAAATCTTACTCAAAAAGTGCTGAAAGTTTGCCAAACTCATGTAGCTAAATTATCACATTGATTTTGTAAACAGATAACACTGATCATCTGATCAGATAGATGATGTAGAATATGCAGGGAAAAATTAAGCTTAAGGCTTATCAGTTACAGGCTTTCATAGAGTACAGTTTCACTTCTGTGTACCGGAAGTATACCAGGAAGTTCTTTGACAACAATCAATGTACAAAGAATGAAAACAGTCTTAAGGTTAGACATTTTCACATCATAAGATTGCACAAACATGAAACTGTAATGCACCTTTCAAAGAAAATTGCCAAACAATGATGCTATCTAGATAACATGAAAATTAGCACAAAGAATATAAACTGGACTTATTCCCAGAGTTTAAGTTTCAGAGATTATCATAATGGCATTATTTCAATATGACATTTTCAAACTCCAGTATATTGTATAACTGTGACATCTCCAGTAAATATCATTTTTCCAGATGTGGGCATGACTTCGTACATCAAATGATACTGACTTGGATAATGCATCTAAATAAAAAGGCTGGTTTAAATTCATAAGATCTGGGTTCAAAGGAGATTCACAACAAAGATTCAAACAACAACTCATGTACAAATTATTCTCTGACCCTAACAATGCCGGGATCAAAACCGCTAAGCATTTACCACCAGCTAGGATAGAGCAAGGCCAGTGCTAGTTCACTGATGGAGACAATGGCTAGACTGAATGGCATCATATGTTTTTTTGTCAGATATTAAAAGGTGTGTGAAAGGTGATTACTGTATGAATGGATCAATTCCAATACCGTATCTTGACCAGGCAGCTTCCTACAGGTAAATTATGTATTTTTACATTTTTTAACAAAGGAATTAAATATGTCGGCACATAAACATCTTCCCTACACACATTTTTACAACATACCTGGTACATAGTGCAAAGATGATTTTTATTTTGAAAAAAATGTGTATAATATTTTGGACGATATTTCTGAGTAAACCCCTTTGTTCGAAGGTTACTTAATACTCATTTAAATCAGTTTCCATGTAAATGTAAGCAGTCAGAAAGGCGTGGAATCTTTACTTATCGAGAGAGCATTAAACAATTCTAATAACAGAACAAGTCAGTGTTATCATGTCATAAAAAAATGAAACTTTTAAACAAAAAATTTCAGAATTAAAGGCCACATGTTCTAAAGATGTTAAGTAACACATAAAATAAACATGCCAGTAATAATTTACAGTTTTGATTGCAACCACTGGCAGTATTCCAGGTAAATGTAACTGACTTCAAGATTTCAGGTTTTAATTATCTAATGAGTCTACAATGTTTACCAAAAGCAAAAAAATAAGCACTGATCAGTTTAATAGAACAGATTGCAAATGCTATACATCGCATCTTATATTCCTGCATTAAATGTGATCACATGTCAACCAACATAATGATGTAAGCATAGAGGTCTGGGACCTTTGAAACACAATTTATTGTTAAAAAATATACATTCATCAATATTTTATAGTCTATATTATTTTGTTTTATGATATTTTTTCAAAGTGACATGTCCCTATGGATGTAAGGTTTCAAACTGTATATATTATCTGATGACTGTATGGCTTGTGTGTCTGTCCACAATTCAATAAAAGCAAAAAAGTCGAACTCGGACAAAATGATCCGTATACAATACTAAGACATGAATCTATTTTTATGCATACCTATCAGTAGAATGCTCAAACATGCAGATGATTTTATATCCAAGTTATGAATTGATCAACACAGTATGGCTCAATATTAAATCCATAAATTTTGTAATTCTTTACACAGCACCGACGAATATTTCAGTAAATCCCTCGAACAATCTGACCAATAATATCAATATGATTTTCCAGCCCACAATCTTTACACAGCATGAAACTCTAATCTGGTTATCTGGTACAAAACATTAAACCTCCTCACTGAAGAGTCAATTGATACCAATAAACCTGGTGGAGTTGTCTCCCTTGAAAGTGAAAAAAGCTCACAAAGCAGGAAGCTGTGAGCAATTTCTGGTGCCTGATTGTATCATAAAAAACTTCATCTTAAGTTAAACAGGTCAAGTATAAACAAACTGAACAAAAAACGTGTTTACCGATCGTTTAGAGCCACATTGTTCTATTGTTACGATTGCCGTTCAGTCAAGCATGAAATTTACATTCTAATATATTCTAATATACTGCCTTACAGTAATGACTTTATAGTGAATTTTATGAATGAAATTATCGGTACACTAGGACAGTACTGTATTGTACCGGTAGCTAAACACAACAATGACAGGAGAATACAAACAATTAAGTCTGAACTTTACGACCCAAAAGTATTGACAATCATTATGCTAAAGGCTTTTGTGATTAACACAATTTTATGATCTGAGTTGTTAAACGTATTATTCAGTATATCAACATAATGCTGTTATCTGAAATACTTTATAAAATCGTCAAACTCAATGAATAAAATTATTATTGTTACCGGTACATTTACCAGCTACTGCATGGATACAATGTCACTGTGTCCAATGATATATTACTGTATTAAAATTGTAATTGCAGCTTTAAGCAATTAATTAACAAATAGAATTTTTACCATTTACTGCACTATTTTGCCAAAATGTTTAAGTACTATAAATTAATGAATTATTAATTATGTACTGCATGAGTTAGAGAGGTCATGTAGCAAATTGATTGATTGATTGATTGATTGATTGATTGATTGGATTGGATTGGATTGGTTTGGTTGATTGATTGATTGATTGATTGATTGATTGATTGATTGATTGATTGATTGATTGATTGATTGATTGATTGATTGATTGATTGATTGATTGATTGATTGATTGATTGATACCCCCAAAGTCTGCACCTACCTACTCTATTTTTAATGAACTTGTTACAAGAAACAAACAATATCCTTTATGCCTAATTAATTCCTTTTTCCTACACATAGTATTTTCAAAATTGTAACATTAATTTATCAAAATGTTTCAAAAGTTTTAATAAATTATTATGACCATTTTACATTAATTATTAGTAATTCTCTACACTATGATCAAATACATATATTTACTTTGCCAAGTAACAAATGGTCAAATAGGTTTAAAAATTGACCAAAATTAATAACTGTTACCAAAAGTTATTTAAAATTTCCATTAAATTTCCTTTAAAAATTTAACATATGGATTTAAACTGTATCTTTTATATCTTTGGTTTATCGGATGTTATATTATTCTATGGAAATAGCTGGCAGCATTCAATTTGCATTAAATCATATTTAAAATTTTGTATTTGAGAGAATAATCATAACTAAAAGCCTTAAATCTATTTATGAAACCTTTGGCCACTCAGGACAGGGCTAATATTGTTTTCACATTATTGTCATTTGATTACCATCGACGGAATAAACTAATTGCTGGCAAAAAAATTTAATTGAGAGATCATTTAAAGCAGAAGGCAAAGCAATTACTGTAACATGAAATCTAAAAGGCAAAAAAATATTGAACATCATAACCAGATGCTGTTACCTAAAATTGTATGATTGGTAGCTGAGTTCCTAAACTTTGGTTTTATGTAGAAATTTGTGTGCAATAAAACCTGTGTGACAAACTCTGAATAAAGGCAACTCTGTGAATAAAGGCCATTCTTTACCAACCTGTTTTGATAATTTAGAACAAAATGACCACCTAATAAAGGCTACCTGCAGTCAAAAAGCCACATAATGTCTTTCCAAAGGGTGGCCTTAGTTCACAGGTTTGACGGTTTTAAATTTACAAAACAACAGTGAAACTAAAAGCCACTAAATGATGCATGAATTCCATCAAAGCTATTCATTTCTCATATTGAAAACACGGTTACACAGAGACTGTCTAAAGGTACACACAAGATGAACAATAAGTGTCTGAGAAGTACCCGATAAAATGTCACACAGTTTTATCACAAAAAATTAATAAGATGTGAAGTTAGATACATAACAGGGAGTATACAGTAAGCATGGTAACTCAAACCAATAGTCTTCAGTAACAGACAGACAGACAGTCGGACGGACAGGTTGAAGTCCAGACAAAAACAAAAGTATCCAAAATTCAGTATCCGAACTATATGACACTTAGTACTAAACTCTTCACATTGGAGGTTTATGACAGAGATAAAGTAACAGTGTCAGGAAGACATAAATAAGCCATATCCCACAGTATCAGCACTGATCAATTGTTATCCAGCCCCTACAATCAATGTAACCAATAATATGTTTCTTCAACAAGCAGAAAAGCTAGGAAGATCACTGTATGAAAATTAATATGTTTGCCAGTAAGTTCACTTTTTTTTATGAATACATAACCAAACAAGAAAACCATAAAATGGCTGATAAAACTTGTTGATACTGTCTGACTGTCATTTGAATATACTGGATTTCTTATTACACTCAAGAAAACCTTTCTAATTCAAGCCCCTCTGTTCTAAAAAAACTCTCAGTTCAAAACAGCCACAAAACCCACTTTTATCGCTCATCAGACACATTTGTATTCCTAAAATTTATCTTATCAGAACATTTAAAATTTACGTCCAATCATGTTTGAAATAGTAAGGTTTAACTGTTTTCGGTTTAACATGAATATTTTACAATTTGGAAAGAAATAAAAAGGATGCCAGAATGGTCACATCCCAAAACCAACACCTCCCCCCCCCCCCCAAACAGATCCCAAGAGACTAACAAGACACCATAGTCTCCAAAGTCTATTTTTTGATAGCATGTGAATATATAAAAAATTCCTTCCTATACTTACATTGTATTGTTTCTCTAAAACGTCCAGAACTCTATTCACATTGTTGATATGATGTACCCTCATACGCCCCTTCTCTCGGATCTGAAAAAAGAAGTAACCAATAGTAACAAGTCTTAAATTGTAAATAAAATCATTGAATCCCAGTACTGTAAACATATTAATAGTCAACACAGTTAAGAATGAGTGCTATGGGGTCAGCTACGGGGTCAACAAATTTTCCATATAAGGTGTTGATGTGTGAACAGCAACAAAGTGACAATGTAGTTGTATTGTCTTTAACATTCTGGAAGCTGGTTCAATGCAACGGCATGGTGTGACTTCAATTTGATGCTCTACAATAGCTAGTTCTCAAGAAATACAAATATGGTGGAAGATGAAAGAGTACATAATGAAAAGTAATACAGCAATGTTGAAATACTGTGACAATGTTAACACATCAGCAATCCATGAATGATGATGCTATTGTGTATTTTTACGCCATATGAGCAGTGGATGATGTGTACACTATAATACCATGGTATGGTGCGCGCTGATTTACGCCATGTCGAAAAAGTGAATGTATGGCAAAAGAAGGGCAACAATACGACATAAAAAATGTGTCATGTTTTCGCATTACATCATTCTGTCCTGTCTTTGCTTTTTTCATGGTGAAAATGCGACACCTTTTTGGCCCTTCTGTTGTCATACTTTCGCTTTTTCAACACAACAATGGAAAACACGAAGACATGACAAAGTCAACTTTGTCGTCCCTTCGTGTTTTCGCAATGTCATGGCGAAAAACACAACATGGCGTAAATCAGCCACCATACCATAGTGAAATGCAACACAGAAAGTAGCATACTCAAAACAAGGTCTCTGCGTGCATATCCCTGAAGTTTCAAGCTAACTCAGTTAAATGTAGACCTTATCATGTTTTAATGAGAGTCGTGGTGGTAGAAACAATTGGCAATCTTACAGCAATCAGAAATTTAAACCACATCATCATCATTTATTATTTACATAAGTGGCAACAAACAAATATTACAACAAATGCCCCTGGAATCATTTCTCGCCGAATGAAATCAAATTTATTAAAGAAGTGCCCTCATAGATTGTCTTGATTGGTCATGTAATAAGATCTAAAGAAATCATTCGGCTAAATTAACTGCCTCCATTCTTGTCATTTTTTGTACGTAATCTCAGATATAACTCATCAATCATATTCGTTGCCTACTATCAAACTTCATTAAGTTTCACCAGCATGATCTGCCTAGTAGAAAATATGATAATCTTGAAGAAGATAAAGAATATACTGTTCATGTTTAACAAAGATGTAAAATCGGAATAAGGAAGAGAATTGTGATGAAGAGATTGATGGTTTGTTACATATCCTAAAGGTTCCATTGGCTTGCATGCGAGTCTCCATAATGTCTAAACTGTTATATGGCAGATATCATTCAATTAGGCCAGAAATAAAAGTCGTGTTTCTGCATGGTCACCTGACTTAAATCAAAGAGCTGACACTTATTGCAACATCCAAAGTATGAAAATATTTGGGAACAAATCATATCTTCACATTACAAAAGGTTTGTTTAGAAAACTGACAGAAAGGAAACACCTTGCAAATTCCTACCCAACCTTTTTTGTCAAGTAACAGTAAACATGGCTTATTCTTCATTTTAAGGGGGTCCAGTCAAGATTGTTAGCACTAAGGGCTGGTACCCATAAGTTTATTTAAAATGAAAGTAACTCTCTGATTACATTTAAGGTGACATATTCTAGTATAGTACAAAACATGATTGTGATCAATTCGAATCTCCCATAAGTGATGTTAATCAGAGCTCAAATAATGTCGAGACACGGTGATGTCAAAAAAAAATATGGCAGCAAAAATCAATATTAAATTTGTGCAGACTTCCTTAATAAATGTAACATGATTTTAATGTTTCACGCCATTGTATCTTACATTAAGTGTGATTTATTCCGCTAGTATTTCACAGTAAGGTTTGCCTTTAATTCAACACCATCAGACATGGTCGTGGATTTATGAACCTGTTAAGTCTTAAATATAGTCATCAAGGATTCTTGGAATGTTCTGATGTTTTCTGGACTCTGGGATATAGACATACATACAGATTGTCTGATATATGAATATAAAGTAAGAAAACACAAGTAAATAAAATTGACAGATGTTCAATATATAACAAAGGCAGTAAGCCCTCGGGGGTAAAAATCAAATTTGATTATTCCAAATTTATAAGAGCACTTCAGAGATTGCTATACTTGTTGTATTCATTCTGATGATCGAAATCTCCTTACCGAAGCAATAAAGATCATTTTCAGGAATTGTATTTTCATTTTCATAAACTAGTTGGCATCATAACTGTACATTAATCATGTGATATTCAGTTAACATGTCATATTAATCTCGATAGAAATATAATAGTACATTAATAATTTAATTCAGGGATGTGTTATTTTCTTTTAGCTCATGAAAATCGACAATTATCTGTTAAAGGCAGGTGAGGCCTGGATTAAAAAAGTCACATGACTAATTGTAATCTTATTGTCTCCAGGAACGGAAAATGGTCAGATGCACAAATTAATTCTTAAAACCAATATATTGTTTTAAGTGTCATCCTGCATGAGACACAGGTGTGATCATACACAGATGAATGTTATTGTATAGACATCATGTTTATTGAATTCCCGCTAATATCAAAATAAAAAAAGACCTAATTTTATCCTTCTTTTTACATATAAAAAATGCAGGTATTTTAAATTTGTTGTTCTCGATTTTTATATGTCAAGGACTTTTGCCCCCGTTATTAATATTGAAACATAATTTTTTAACTACTGGTATACAGTGACCATCTATGCAGAACCAATTAAGTCACTGATTAACAAAAGAAGTTTCCGCACTTTTACCTCCAACAAACACCAAATTCACACCTGATCAGATATTATTGAATTGAACTTTGAAATTGATATTTAATTAATGACCAAGGTATGTAAACAATTGTCAGTGTCCGTACTCATGATCATAAAATTGGCACTATAAATTGGCATCAATAAGTTTGTAAAATTTTTTTTTATTTTGTCTTTTACATACTTTTTATAACATTGTTTGTATTGCAGAAATAAATCTATTGAAAGTATAAAAGCCATATTCTGTTCCTATCCCATGCACCAAACTGCGCAATTAAATGACTAAAACGTACATTGTCATAAAATTTCTATAATCAAAATTGTGCAGAGTCCCTATAACTTTAATATAAAGAGTTTCAACTTTATTAAATTAATAAAACAGTATCACACAATGAAATATTATCCATGCATTGACAGCACTTTTTATTATTTTGGGGAACTGTGAGCCATAGGGTCCCTTTGATAGGTGAAATTAAATTGCATCATGAAACACCAAATTGTGGAACTTATAAAGACTAATAAATTATACTTCCTTTAGGTTACTAAGCTTCATGAATGGTTTTTTTATCTAATTAAGGGGAAATTGTTTTTCAGTGGAGAAAAAATTTTACTTGGGGAACATGTCTGCAGGACCGAATACTGGAACAAAAAATGGCATAAAAAAGGCCTGACTGAGCCCAACCTGTACATTACATACCTGCCGTGATCCACTGAGCACTTCAATCAGGGAGAGTAAATTTGTACCATCTCTCAAATCTGTGAACAGATCATCTAATGTTGATCTGTCCGACTGAAATAAATATAATGTTACCAATCATTTAAACTAGAATGATAAATATCTTGTACCGGTACATTACATTTGTATAAATGCCTTAGTAATATTTTACATTAATTCTTTCACTGCCAAGCATATATTGCTACATAGTATACTGTATTGCCCGGAATTTTCTTAAAAATGCACACTATTTTAGTTATTTAGCCAATTCCCAAATTGGTATACCCATCACATACTAGTACAGATTAGGCAAAGATGTGGAAATTTGTGAAGACGGGTATAGTCCCGTCCTGTCGGCAAATATGCAGATTTGTGAAAACGGGTATACCTGTCACTAATGGCAAATATGCAGATTTGTGTAAACAGGTATATCCGTTCCATTGGCAGCAAAGGGTTTAAAATAAAAATGGCATAAAAGATAAACATAATTATTGAAGAAATGACATTTGTTGGTATTTGTCTTATCAGCTTGATGAAAAACAAAAATTACAACAAAAATTGAACAACAATTCTAAAACAAAAGTCATAATATTATATTCGTGCTTCAATAGTTTTGACATTTCTCTTTATCACCAATAAACATTGGAACAGGGATAAATCATGTTGTAGAAGATTTTCTCCTCCATCAGTTTGAAATTATTAATCAATAATCAGCAAGCATTTATGAAAAGCCATTTCTTATCCATAATGTAACTAATTAATCAATTTCCTACGATTCAGATACGATCAAAGTGATTCCTGCTTGTAAAATCATTCAAGGACAATCTTAAACAAAAACGCTAATGCGGTGGTACTTAATCACTCACCTGAATTTATAAAAGAGATTTTATTGAAAGAAAACATTACACTCATAATATGTTATGCATAGTGAGATTTTTTTTTAAATGTCAAAGCCGAATAATTACACAGTCGCAGAATGCGTTTATTTTTAGCTTCGTACCACAGCTGATGGTTTCTGTTTATTTTACGACAAGGGAATATTCCATTATTTTTCATAAGTTATAATACGCGTACATTCAACAACCGGTATAACGAAGATTAGCGTATGACATACGAAATTTATCAAATCCCATCAAAGCTAAAAGTACATACTTGCATCGATCATGAAATTATGCAGCTTTGACAGGTTAATAAAATCGCGCAATACAAAAGATCTAAATTCCAGAGATCTGGAGACAGTTTCAAAGACGTATCTTCACTAATACAACAGTTTTTACGCATGAAAGTCTGGATAACATTTCATTACAAATATAAGTGCTTTATTATATCGAATGTTTTAGAGACCTACAGCCAATGTTTAAGACTTTGGCCATCCACGGTTAACCAAGAGGCATTTAAACAAGAGTTAACCATGGTCACCAATAGTTATTGTCACGCAGTCCATACAGTAACAATTACAATTGTTAATGTGTTATAGCGCGATTTTACTAACCAGTCAAAGCTGAATAATTACACGGTTGCTCGATACGATTATTTTTAGCTTCGTACCACAGTTGATAGTTTTCGTTTATTTTACCGTTATGAAATGTTCCATTCAACGTGTCTATATAACGGTAAAACGATAATTATCGTATAACTTACGAACGTAATCGAACCTCACCGATCAGCTTAAAATAAATGCAATCATTAACCTTATAATTATGCAGCTTTGACAGGCTAATAAAATCGCACTATAAATAGAATCGAAAAAACAAATAAACAAACCTTAGACAACTGTGAATTTATCCATTTGGTGAATGTTTTCTTCTGCACATCTTCTCGTTCATCTGAAATTGAAAAAAGTATACAAATATATATGTAATACTTGAATAAGCTAGTAACAAAATACATTAGGTTACCAGTAAAGTGCAACCTCTCCATAGCAACCACCTTTGGGAGTAGCAAATTATGTTGTTGTGGAGTTTGTTGCTCTACAGAGGTTAAAGTAATAGTTTAATAATACATTAGGAAAAAATCATGCTGTTGTTGAAGAGAGGTAGTTGCTCGAGAGAGGGCCACTCTGGAGAGGTTGTACTGTATATAAAAAATTCATGTAAATATGCATTTCTCAAAGATTTTGTTAGAAATTAAGTCAAATTCTTTCCAACCTGTTTTAATCGCCACCTCCAAACAAAGACCACTGTATGAATAAAGTGAATAATGGCCATTCTTTTAAAAACTGTCTTTAGAATATAATGACCTCCAAATATAGGCCACCTGTCAATTAAGGCCATACTAAAAGCTAATACCCTGAACATCAAGGTTAAAGTTAAAAGTTACATTAACATAAAAATAAGATAATAAATCACATCTTATCACATGCAAGCTGAGATCTGTATAACATATGGGACTCACATAACCTAGCTAGAGAATTTATACAACTGATATAAATCCTTAACTGGGCAAAGTGTTTACACAACAAATTTAGAGTAAATAGTACCATGAGTTATGATAAGTCATGATATATTACATCAACTTTCAAGATGAAAGTATGAAGAAATGAAGAAAGGTTGTCATATACTAAAATAAGTCATTACAAGCCAACAGCGGGGAGGGGGGTGTGACTGTATACTAGTAGTTTAAACATTGACAAAATTTAATGTCTGTCAACAATATGTCATAGGGTTAATTATAATCTCTAAATGATCATAAGGACAGATGATAAGTTTTAAACATTAACTCTTAATTTTAATAATATAAGTTGGATCCAATTTTATCATTGTTTGTTTATAAACAGTCACACCTGTGTTAGCGACAACCTCCGAGTAAAAGCCACCTGTGAGTAAAGGCCATTCTCTTAACAACCACACTATTTTATTAAGAACAAAATATTCAACAATTAAAGGTCACCTGTCAATATAGGCCATACTATGTCTTTCCTAAGGGTGGCCTTTGCTCACAGGTTTGACCGCACATATATTCACTCTGAAGGTTTTAATGTTTATTTTGGAAAGACATTCTGCGCTGTCTGACATGGAAAATTCACAGATAACAAAACACAATAGAACAGACAATTAATTAATAACCCAATCCATTAAAGTGTGGTAGCCTTTCACCGGGAGCTATCTTAAATAACATGTCTTTAACCAACACCTAATTGCAAGAAATTACAGCAATGAACAGGAATTTTTATTCGCAAGATTACAGACACAGTTTGAGGACTTTAACAGAACTTCAGACAAGGACTTCCACAGAGTCATTGTTTAAGAGGAGCGAAGTGTTAACTACACCATAATGGCATCGTCAAATCACACATAATAATGATACCTTTAGCTAATTCAATATAACTGGAAGGTAGACCCCTTGATGGAAGGTCGAACTTTCTCCGTCTGGGCATATTTTATCCAATTTGAATACAAACCACTATACATGAATATTTAAATAACAACACCACTAAACACAGTCATCCTAATATTATGATTAAATCCACTCTTAACAATTACACAACTACAGCGCTGACTATCAAACAATCAAAAGATAGAATAATCCATCCGATATTGTATATGAATGAGGACTAATATGAATGACGCGGTCACCCAGCATAAATAACGTAAATCCTCACTATCAACGAGATTGCGATACTAACTGACCAAGATTGTGTCATATAGCTGACCGCGATCTAAAACAACCGTACAGTCCAAAGGAATTATAGGACAGTTTACCCGTACAAATATTAATACTGAATTTAACTATTTCTAACTCCAATTTACAAACAAAGCCACGATATATTACACGTAACGTGTCCACTACATGAACAGAACGAGTGTTTGTACAATGGGTTATATCAACAAATCATACCCGTAACAGAGGTTCATGTAGGGCGATAATATTATAAACAAACATTATATTGCAAAAAAAGACAAAATGGTGAAGTTTGATAAATGTAATTATAATCACCCCAGTTTGTCAGAATTTTACATTCAAACCTATGTTTGTGGCTTAGGAACCTCCAAATAAAGGCCACCCTGTGAACAAGACCCTCATTGATCATTTAGAGCAAAACAACCCTTGAATAAGGGCCATCTATCCATAAAGACCATATTTTGCTTTTTCCAAGGGTGGCCTTTGTTCACAGGTTTAACTGTAACAAAATTAACGGAAGAGCTGCATTCAATACAGGGCTTTTTTTCTTCCGAAATTCGGTGACTTCCCAATTGCAAAAAGGCTGATTTTTTCCCAATTTCAGGCAAGAAATTCCCAAAAATACAATGCTATTCAAACTCAGTAGTCTAACCTTCTTAAAATTTGGCCAAATATCGCACTTGAATTTCCCAAAATGAAAGGCTAAGGCCCCTTCCCAATTTTTGGAAAAAAGGCCCTGCAATAAATTCATTATGCCAAAAAGTCCATTCCAATAATTCCAAGTCCAAATTAGTTTGAGGTTGGTTGATATGGGTTGATTGAGAATGGTCACAGGCAACAACAGTTTCTATATAAGTGTTCTAGTAAGCGATGTTGGTGCTAGACAAAACGAGAAAATTTTTAACTTCGTACAGAGGGACGGACAGGACAAGGACTTATAAAATATGCCTTATGCATCATATAGAATACCATGTTTGCACTTCTGAAAGAGCCACATGGTGTATTGAAAAAGAATTTGAAACAGTCCAGTTCAAATTTGGCACAGTTAGGTGGTTTGACACCTTGATCTGGAAGTTTAAGAGAGTCAGTCATTCACAGATTAATTATGCGCTAAGCAAATTCAATTCATAGTAATATGTAAGAATTAATAATAACATGGCCTTTGTCACATAGAAAGTACAATAATATTTAATAGTGACCCTTTGATCCAGATAAGATCTGTAAGTAAGGACTTTTTTATTTTGATACTGTAGAACTGGTTTTATTCGCGTTGGTTTTATTTTCGCTAATATTCGCGAATCGAATACCTCGCGAATTCATAAATGCCGCGAATAAATGCTGAGTTTTAAATATTCGAAAATGGGTATGTCCGAAAATACGCAACTTACATCAGTACAAGTATTTTATCGTAGAATAATCAGTTAAGTTAATCTGATGAAAGCAATATATTAACAATAAACACTTTCTTATAATATTACTTTTACTATCGTTTGTTGAACAATTTTGGACTTCGTTTGAACATACTAGTAACAGTTTTTCACACTTACCTACTGTTTGTAAAACATAACTTCCACAACAATCCTAAACTATTATCAATCTATTGTTATTATACTTTATTAGATTTAAAACACTGAATTACATCTTAAATGTCAAACAGACCAGGTGTGACACACAATTATCAAAGCAATGATAGCGTGTCTTTGATCGCACTTTAATCCTACCTGACGATGTCGGGAATTCATAAATACGCGAAATAAGAAAACAGCTGCTTTTTAACAAAAAATGCGAACTTTTGACCTCGCGAAATTAAAGCGTTCTACAGTATTGTGCCTGCACATGGTAGGTCACTGTTCCTTTTAGCGAGTTTCACCCTGTTATTCGAGGATATTTCAGTAATATACGGCATATATACTAATGTGGACTGTAACATTCTAACCATGCATGTATTAGCTTAAACCCCTGCAACTTCTCCACATATGGCCCATGGCAATTAATGTTTGGTGGTAAGTGCATTGGACTTGTAACTAAGCAATCTTGAGTTCGAATTCAGGTATTTGCAGATCATACCCTTCTACGAAAATTTGACAAAAAAAAGTTGATTTTCTTCCATATCTGGAGAAGTTGTTGATCACCTCCTAATTAATACAGTCCGGGAAAACTGGTTAGGTGAATCTGCCGCCGTCTATAACTGAAATATTGTTGCAAAACAGCACTAAACCCAATGAAACAATATATAGTACTTGACAAAATGTTTGAACCTGTAGCAGGACGAATTTGAACGCTTATTATCATAGTTCAAATTTAACGACAGTTAACACATTGAAAACTTTCCAGTTATCAATAGGTACAGTAATCTATGAATGCATGGACACAGCTTTGAAGTTAAACTACTTCAAAACTGATCAAATCAATTGATGACCAACTGTACATGATTTTATTAAGGGGCAAAAACAAAAACTAATCAGATTTGTAGCCGGGTACCGCAGGAATTTTTGAACGCCGGTACCCTGTAATATAGATTAAGCAGCTGATTGTAATTGGCCCACTATGAAGCCAGGTACCAAGCGATTATTGAGTGTTTATAAGGTCGGTTATCTATTAATTTTCTCATCAATTAGCAATTTGATAAGTTTTGTATAACAAATTAACAAGATAACTTTGACAGTCAAGTATGGCTCATTCAAGACAAGTAATGAAATTTCATTAGTGAATCTATGGACTGGTTATCGGTTATGAAACATGAAGGATAGACTGGTGACTGTAAACAGAAGTATTTGCTTTCAAGTTTAGCACAAGTTAAATGTTTGTACGGCGCAAAATCGCATCCGGCAATTCAATACTAGAATGTGGCCTATGTAACATTTTTGAAGTTTCAGATCAAACAAATTTGTTATTTTGACTGATCCTGAAACTGATCATCTACTCCATCAAAAATACAAGCCGTTGATGTTTCATGAATCTCATGAATCTGGTCATATGGTTCTACAGTTCACGAGGTACTCTATATGTAGTCCCTGTTTCCACCCTAAAATTAAAATCAGGGGAAACTATCACCTCGATGTATCAGACGTTGCAATATCTGCTGGAATGCATTTAAAATATTTAAATAAAGTCTCCAAAAATAATATACTCCGTTGTCTGAGGGTACGTTGTCGTAAAAACCTGGTATAACGGTCCCAAAAATAGATTTTCAACTGTAAAGTGACTATCTATATCGAACCATAAAGTGACCGTCTATGTCGAACCAATTAAGTCATCATTTCTCACCTGATCGGACATTTTTTGTATTGAGCTCCGAAATCGATATTTAATTAATGACAATTGCGTAAACAAGTCAGTGTCCACGCTCGCGATTATAAAATTAGTCTGTGTGAATATGTTTATAATGTTTTGTTTATTTGCGACATGTTGCTAAAATAAATACATCGAAACGTATAAATACCGTGTTCCGTATCTTATAACACGATTAAATTATTATTACAACACACCGACGATCGCTCCAAAATGTAATAAACACAGCGAATTTATCTAATAATTTATACATCGAAGTTCATTTAGATCGAACAATTTTTCCTAAGTCCTTTGATATAAAGAGTTTCGGCTGCATTTTCAAGAGCACGACCATTCGGGTTACCAAATAGCAAGATGCACTAGACTGGACCAGTAAGCTATTGCTTGTCGTTCGGACCTGCCTTAATGTCGAACCCTGTCGTCACAGTGCCCATATAAATACTAAACTAGTTCTCGTTGTAGCGCACCAGGCAGAGTCAAATTCTCAGTCAACTGAAACCACTTTTATTGAAATATTGACACGTTTCTAGTAATTTATAGGTGATTGACATTGACGAGACGACAACGATATGAAACAGCTACTAGTATTCGGTGAATGTCACGTGATCATTGAGACTATTAGCGAGTCCGATTAACAACTTGAATAATACACAGTCTGTATGTACACATGAACACCACTTAAAAAGTAGTTTTGCTTCATCCTTAGTAATATAACACAATGCTTGATAGTGTACTAAATTCAACGCCATGTTTGTTTACTATAGTAGGATTGGATTCGGTTCGTTTATTATCAGATGGGCAGATTCATTCCCGTCGTTGTTTATCAAGCTCGCTCCATTCTAAGACTATAAATAGCGACTGCGTCATCAAGCTAACACTAGTTGGTGTGAGTAACACGTGACCTCGCTCTATTTCTGTTTTGTTTATATCACGTGATGACCATTGCGGATATTTCGGGCACTGTCAGTAATCTGTTGGTGCAAGAAGTTGCGATTTTGCATTGCCACTTATCACGTGATGACCATTGCGGATATTTTGGGCACTGTCAGTAATCTGCTTCGGTGCAAGAAGTTGCGATTTTGCATTGCCACTTAAAAATAAGCATTCCAGAGTGTACGGCGACTTCTGTCGCCGTACAATAACAAAATATTTCAGAAATTATAGTGAAAAAGTGAAAGAAAACATATGATATATATGCATGTCATATAATACAACTCAGTAACTAAGACATTTAATATGAATGGAATGTTATATGATATCAAAGAATTTAGCCATCTATATATAAATAACTGTTTTCAGTACAGTCAAACCTGTATTTGTGGCCACCTCCGAATAAAGGCTACCCTGTGAATAAAAGCCATTTTTTTAAAAACATAAAGACCTCCGAATAAAAGCCAGCTATCAAAAGGCTACATTACATGTCCATCCCAAGTGTGGCCCATGTTCACAGGTTTGACTGTACAGTATAACCTCTGTAGAGCAACACCCTGTGGGAACAGCAAATAATGGCCGTTCTTTAGAGGTTGTTGCTCTACAGAGGTTAAATCTACAGAAAATATCAGCTTGGGGAAATTTTGAAGGTGTTGTTATAGAGAGGTTGCTGCTCTATAGAGGGCCACTCTGGAGAGGTTGTACTGTATGTACAAAATATGGTTAAGTTAGGTTTGAATGTATTTTCATAGTCAATGAGGTTTTATATGTAATACATTATTTGTCATATTTGTCATACATGTATGTATTATATCCCCTTGAAAGGAATTCATGAAAACATGAATTTTTCTTGAACTTTTCTTGCATAATTCATGAACAGTTCATGATGTATGAATACCTATTTGAAATGGTAATTAAGTACTGATGTATTGTATAATTATGATTATAAATATTCATTTTCAACTATGTTCAAGTAGATGTAAGTATAGTGTGTCACATTCCTTCAAGGTTTTTGAATAGTAGGTAAAATTTAATTATAAACTAAATTGATTAATAATTGCCTCAAGGTGATCTAAATAAAACCATATCCTTAGTTTGTCAGGTGCCTGTAAACGATGGAAGTGGAAACATTTTTAGCCTATGTAAATAAAACACCTGTCTTAATTTAAACACCCGCATCGTGTATTTTTTGTAATGTAAACACAAGGTGCTGGCTTTTACATGTTCAACAATAATACTGGCAAACATCTTCTAGAGCTGCATTAGAGAATTTTATCTTTTACTTGAAAAGTGAAGAAATATATACCAATTAATGGCCACAAAACTCCCAGTCAGTACTTTGATTACACCAACATTTCAATCACAAATAATAACAAATATGCTAAAAGAAATGCTAGATGGACCATTATATTATAATGATTTTATTCAAATCTGAGTTCAAATCTGGGTTGTGGCAAGCCCCTTCAAATGGAAATCATAGAAACATTATTTTTTCTTGAACTATTCTTACATATTGCCTCCTAAAGATTATCATCCAAAATAATTAAATGTCATGTAGATGGTAAAATAAAATAAAATGAATACTACTCAAAACTTGATCACTGAAATATTATACTACTCAAAATACGATAAAAATCACTTAAATATACTACTAAAATCTTGATAAGAATCACTTAAAATTTACAACTCAAAACTTGATAAAAATCACTTAAAATATACTACTCAAAACTTGTAAAGAATCACTTAAAATTTACTACTCAAAACTTGTAAAGAATCACTTAAAATTTACAACTCAAAACTTGATAAGAATCACTTAAAATTTACTACTCAAAACTTGTATATAGAATCACTTAAAATTTACTACTCAAAACTTGATAAGAATCACTTAAAATATACTACTCAAAACTTGTAAAGAATCACTTAAAATTCACTACTCAAAACTTAGGATCACTTGTGATATTGCTTGTAGTGACTGCTTCATAATTTTAATACTACTGTTGATTACATTTGATTAAAAGTTCAAGCATTAAAATGCCTCTGCCAAAACACTTAAACATATTAATTATGATGTTTTAATGAAGCAGTATTTATTATTTGTTTGTATAGACCATATACAAACTTCGAGAAAGTGATCCTTATAAAAATTTGCGTAGTACATAAAATCAGTGTAAGCCTAGAATATTAATTTTGTTTACAATCAATACACAGAATGTCTGATGATCTTCATGTTACTTGAAATGAACATAATGACACTATTCATGTGCAGCAGACAGAAGTATAATACAGGAAGAATGATGATTTGTCCATTAAACAATGCCAGAGAGAATAGACACATACAAAGACATCAGACATGTTGTTCAAAGGATTCCAGGAATAATTTAAAAAAAGACCTTTCCCCTTAAAAAAACATCCATTCATCATTAGCTTTTTGGATGTTGAAATTAAAGTACCGGTAGGACTTATTTTACCTTAAAAGATGTCTAATCCATGAAACTGACTTTTACTTAATTGCAATTAAAACATTCCGAAATCTTATTTTTTGATCACCAAGTACATAATAGTAATGTAGGACAGTATTTTTTCAATGATATTATTGCAAAAAATAAGAAAAAGCTTCTGACAACATTTTTACGAGATGTGGCTAATTAAAGAAAGGCATTATGTAAACATTGTTTTGTAGCAAATAAAATACATGTCTTATATTCTACCATAATTTTGTCTATTGTTCTGTACTACTAAATTTAAAAAGCTAATGGGCCTTTAAAATTCACCCCCCCCCCCCCCCTGCAAATTTATTAGCCATCCATCTTATCTGCACTGGAGATAATATCAAACAAGCATAAAAAACCTTGATGACATGATTTGATAAGATTTAACCCCAAATTACCTTGTTTCATTCATGATACTCTTTAAAGTTACTAGGTAACATGAATGATAGTGTACAATAGTGTAAAAGATGGTAACATGTTTAACAAAGACATTTTTTTAAGCCCTTAAATAAATCCTAAAAGGTCGAAGGTTCATCAGATTGTTAATGTGTTTTTTGACAAAAAATACAAGTTTAAGAATAAAACAGTTGTTGATGACAGGAAAAAACTGCTCCTTTTTAACTTAGACATTGTGTCAATACAGATATTGCTAGTACAGTTTTGTCAATGGAAAGTCTGCAGCAATATCCTGTCTGTTAAGACTGTCTAGTGGTGATTGAGCACGTCTTTTATATTGATTACCGGTATTTGTAATTACAGCTATTTGATGAACAACATCAACACCATATCAATGATCCAAGTTCTTTCAACAGCAAGGAAGTGCAGAAGTTAAACATAATATAGTACAGAAGCAGGTGCAAAGGTGTGAAAATGGAGTTTGACAATGATCAACTTCAGAAAGACATTTACACCACTTTTTGTTAAGTTTATAAAAAAATTTTAATAAAATTTTGATCACATAATTGTCAGGATTTTTTATTCTTGTTGACACTTCATTGAGCTCATCACCAAATTTGGACATCACTAGGTCACCACTAGTCGAAGGGTCTTTGACGATGATACGTTTGCATTACATTGCAGTTCATCGTCAAAGCCACTTGTTCTTTAAAAGCTAACAGGTAAACGACTCAATCTGAGTCACGTTCGTTTTCCTATTTAACGCACAAATTTCCGTAAAACTTGTGTATAATTCAATGAATTATAGTATAATCTATCAACATGACCAAAAATATACCTTCAACAGACGAAAGTTATTAAATATTTTGCCGATGTTTCATACTACCCTTAGTTTCAAAATTGTCCTTGTAATTGCTTTAGATTAAGTCCGTAGCATTCCGGAAAGCATGTAAATTGATCTGATTCAATAGACGCATGAACAAGTGTCTTAAGCTGTTGACTTTGTAAGAGGACAATTCCATAACTAAAATGGTCAACAAGACGAAATAAAAACGACCAATTTAGTTATGGGACCCAGAACTAGGTCACCACCAATATTCATTTATTCTGGTGAGCGATGCAGGGTAATTATGGCATAGAGGAGAAGACGGGTGTGGACGTGTCGGACACCAGAGTATCATACTATACCTATACTAATAGCTCACCATGAACCTTTGGTATATCGAAGGTTCAGCGCAACAGTGTCGTAACTCATATTGAAATAAGAACAAGTTACGACAGTGTTGCGCTGAGCCCTCGATATGTGAGATAAAAAAATATATCCCTGTCACTATCATTTACCATAATTTGCAAACTGTCATAGTATCATATTTATAAATATTATATATGTATGAGGATTGACTGAGAATACGGGACCTTTGTGAACAGATACTGCACAGAGGTATACAAATATATCCAAGTCATAAATAAACCTCACAATACATGCTGCATTATATAAACAAGTAAGATTTTGAGATATCTGTTATCAGACCTAGATCGCTATTTACAGAAATGTCATTTCTTTATACTATTTATACAAGATACATAAAATAACTGTTAAAATAACTTGAACATTCATAGACCCTTAATTTACATAAAGAAAAATCAAGTAACTGCATACTTGATCATCATAAGAATAACCAATGCATAATGTTATGTACATTTGCTGGTTTATAGCTGCATTCACACAGTATATAGCTTTGACATCGTAATGTATAAGCCATTAATTGAATCTTCATTAATTGAGTAATTTGATTCAAAACAGATTTGTAAATATATATATGCATAATAGAACGATAAATGAATTATAAGGCTGCTTTATACCAATTACCTCCTAATTCACAAATGTATGTAACAGGACACTAAATACAAGGGTGTGGTTAAATGCAAGTGGGTTAGCTTAACAAAGAAACAAGTGTTTTCTAATAATGTAGTCTTGTAAAATTAGTACCGCAATTTTTTCATCTCTTTGGGAATGGGTCCAGTCAGATTGGGAATTTTGGGTCGCAACAACTGGGTTATTGGGAAATTTAATCAACAGACAATGCCAAATAAATCAAGCTCTCTGGTTTCTTTACACTATAGTATACAATACTTCATGTCAAAAAATGGTGTTTACATTATCATTTTATGTCTGATTTTGAAATTCTTTTTTTTAATGTTCATAGTAGGGAATTTCTCCATTTTGATTCGGGACAATTGAAGCCTTATGTATAAATGCTATTGGAAACGGTCTGTCAGCCGGACATGTCTAAAGAAGGAAAAATCACTAGTACCAGTGTGACACATTGTACCAACCAGGACAAGGCAGTATAAATAACTCTAGAGGGAATCAAACCATACATGGATAATATAGTATTTTCCTATATATAAGCTTAAAATTACCATCTGTTACCATCGTATGCCCACAAACAATCTCTGTACATTGCAGAATTGGTTATCTCATAAAATGAGGATACATATACAAAAACAAAAATGTTCGGAAAATGAAATTACAACAAAACATTTAGAAATATGTCTACTTCAATTAGATCTGTACATAGTGGTACATCTAAAATACACACAGTGCAGAAATATCTTATCTTATAGAAAACCACAGGAAAAAAGAATGAAGTGGCGTGCATTGATGCTTTACAAGAACAAGAAAAAACTATACTAAAAGAGTAGGGATATCTTATCTCACCTCTCTCTCTGTGGAGGCCCTGAAATGACCACAGCTGTCGAATGGGCCGTTAAACAAGAGGTAAAATAAATTAATATGTCAGCCCTTGACAATTATATTTTATGATTGTGTACAGTTTTTTGCATTTATAAAGAACATTTATTTGGAATTATTTATTTTTGTCCACAATATATAATGGACTCATAACAAATCTAGAGTCAGGAGTATTGTAAGAATTATTTATTTTTGTCCACAATATATAATGGACTCAAATGCCATTTTCAAAGACATTTCGTTAGTTATATACAGCAGCCGATTCAGTCTTAACTATGCAGTTTTCTAATAATGCTTTCTAACCATTTGTACCCGAATTGTTGGTTTGCAAGTTTAACACACTAACCCAGGTCAAATAGAAAAGTTTGATTCTTGCTCATTGAGAATACAGTAAGTATATTACCAGACTTAGCCGAATAAGGAATAAAATATTGAGGAAAAGCTTTGTCCATTGACCTGATCTGTTATAAACAGTAACATGTTATGCCACATAAATAACAAAGAATCCCTGCGATGATACTGACTAAAATATAAACAGACACATTTAATTTTATAAACATCTAATTAAATTCATATACCATGAAATTCCCCTAAAACCGTATTAAAGACATACAAAAAACATAATAAAACCGACATATTTATAGGGATACGGACAGACCAAACCGAGCGTTACCATTGTGAATAAGTGAGATACTGCAGTCAGTGTCACAAAAAAATGAAATTCCTAACAGCAAATTTACATTAAAAAACTCTTATCACTTAGAAGGGAATGAAATAACACCCACTGATATAAACGCTATGAAGGAACGCTGACTCCCATATATAGGCCAATGTAATGGGACACTTTATATGATGCATGAAAAAACAAATTCAGGTCACTGTAAAATTTCACACATTATAAATGTTACATTAATAACTTGACTACCTTGTAAGTAAACATCTGGATGTTTGTGTGCATGCAGGGGAATTCATCAATGACTTAACTTTATTAACAAATTTGCACCCAATTTTACAATGCAATAAAACAACCTAGTACTCTCAATACAACAGCATCTTCCTGATCAATGTAAAGATTTAAAGGCTTCATGTTTGTAACTATAGGGTACCAGAAATTGACTGTTGAAGCTAAAGATGGGATATTTTTAAAGTATTGTATGGGATTAAGTTTATTAATGGATATAGAAGTCTTGAATGGGATGGTAAAAATGGTTGAATGTAATTGAAAGCATTGCTTAAGTTATCACCATGTTTGCACCATGTGATCAGAGATTTTACCCAAAAGGGGATTTGTCCGACAGCTGTTGGTCTAGCTGTTATGTATAATGTATCCAACAATCTGTTACAAAGTTACAGTGTAACAAGCTCTGTATAGGATTATAATATATGAAGGGAAAACTATGTTTCTAATATTGTATATAATTGTGGAATTTTGATAACCTCCACAATATTCTGTATCATTAATACATACAGCAACCAATTTTATCCAACCAATATGTACACTATGCTTGAATGTATATAAACATTGTAAGCATGATTCTTTGATAAAAGTCTTGATTCTTTATACAACATTTCCAATAAAAACTTTATCTGTAATCCAAACCAACCCAATTTCAACTTAAAACCAAACCAACCATCATTTATTTATTTATTTGTTTGTTTGTTCGTTCGTTCGTTCCTTCATTCCTTCCTTCATTCATTCATTCATACATTCATTCATTCATTCATTCATTCATTCATTCATTCATTCATTCATTCATTCATTCATTCATTCATTCATTCATTCATTCAGTGGCATTATTCTAAATAATTACATGAATCTAAAACTACAATCCTACATGATGGGTAAATAAATGTTCCATTTAATTTAATAAGAATTATTAAATATAAGTCACATTCATCATACAATGAGTTAACAACAGTAATCAACAATCAGCCATATAAACCATAGGGAACATGATGCTATCCAAAAGTATCATGCTAACCAATTAATTTACATTTAATTGATTTCAGCAACACATGACATTGGCTTCATCTATTTAATTGAATAGACTGACGATATGGAACAATCATACAATCATGTACAGTCCATATAATAAATCCCATAATTTGTCAAATATAGGGTGACTGCCATGATGGTTAAAGGCAATAATTGATCAGCATTATCTAATTCACTACATGTATATAGCAGCAGCTTTCTATAAAATTGGTTATGTTTATTGCATTATACAATCATTTCAGTGGCACTTTTTTCCATTTCTCTTCAGTTGAGTTATATTTTTTATTGGAGAGAACGATTTGTACTTTATATAAAGACTAACCTGCAGAACAGCTTTTTTGTTTTAAACCATCAAGGTTATAACCTGTTGATTGTTTAATTTTGGGAGAAGATATGTATTAATTTGTATGCCTTGTCAGGCTATTTTACCCAACTCATTCAACAGCCTTTCTTGATTCGCAACAACCTCCCTTAAACAACAGCATGATTGTACAATTTAACTATTAATTCAACCTCACTAGAGCACCAACCTCTCAATATCAACATAATTTTGCTCCTCTCAAAGGATCTTGCTTTGGAGAGGTTGCAATGTTTAAACAGAAATTTTACAGTATTTACATGGTAAGAATTGACACAGTTTATACTATGTTGAAAGATGATGAAAGGCAGCATTTGGTTAAAGGAACAGAGAAACTAAACAAGAAACTAAAGAAGATGTAAGTAATACTAAGCCGGAAAATTTGACACCAAAAATAAACACATTAAATAACAATGGTTTAAATGTTAATGTATTTCAATAGACTGTGAACAAGGAAATCTATACCAACATTTCAAATGAAAGTGAATAGTAACATCTATGTAAGCCTGTTATGTATACAAGACTATTCGTTTACTTGTTAAACAAGATTTTTCTTGTGTTAAACTGTTTAAATGGTGAATTACAAAATAGTGAATCATCAATTAAGTCAACAATACAAACAAGCACCTGTCAGATATGGAACACTAGTAATTGTTTACATTCCTTCTGACAATAAAGACATTTAAAGAAAAGTACCTCACATTGAGAACAAGCTTCCATGGGTATGTTGCATCACAACAGAAAACAGGCTGGTGCTTTAACATTTGCAGTCAATCCTATAAACAAAGGCCACCCTTTGGAAAGACATAATGTGGCCATTATGATTATTGACAGGCGTTCAGAGGTCATCTTGTTCTAAATAAACAATGAACGTTTTTACAAGAATGACCTATATTTTCAGGGTGGCCTTTATTCAGAGGTGGTCACTAACACAGGTTTGACTGTACATTTATGATTGATTTTGGGAAACAAAATGTCAAGTTTTCTTATTAAACACAAGACAATGAAAAATATACTAGTATGCAACATGAACAGACTGTCCCCTGAATAACATGCTAGAGATGTTGACCAATAATGTCATTACAGTATGTTTTAAGGATTTAAACTTTAGACTTTATTCTGAGAAGAACCACAACAAATAGTCATGGATAACATGTAGCTTGGATCAACTAAAGTCAAAGAAGGCAACAATAAGAAAACACAAGACAAAGGTAATCTAGGGGTACCGGTAGCTTGCCTAAGCACAAACACCAAGGACATCCAAAGGATACCTGAACATGTCCTGTGCAAAGGAAATTAAGGGCCATCTACATACCAAGCAAACACAGGAGCGTTTTGCTTAACTGTATTCAAAGCATGGGGGATAGCATGTTGAAGGTAGAGAAGTAGATGTGGCTATCGAACTGGATAAAAAAAGTCAGGGCCAACGATTCACAGTTTGGACCACAAATTATATCAAAATGAAACACAACATAGTTCTCACTTTAATTTGTTAAAATCTTAGAATGTTGTTAACATGAGGTAACATCTTATGCAAATCTAGTTACAAATACTATTATTTATAAACATGAACCATGCAGACAAGGTAACAAAAGGAACAACAGAATTTAACAATGAAAAGTGCAAACTATTGAATCTCCCTGTAAAGACTTGATGAACATGGAAATGTAGCATGTCACACTTCTAAAATGAAAATTTACACCAGGCTCATATTTTTTATTCCGATCCTAAAAGAATTTGCAAGCACCAAAAGGTTTACATAAATGCCAGAATGCACACCATTCATTTATTGTGGAGGGACAACATTGACTCAGTGACAGCTTTTCAATCACCAAATCAGAGCCCTAATTACATTTTAGGACACCAGGGCCACAGCCTTCAGGTAGGGGAATTTTGCATTGTTTTGAAGAAAAAAGGGAATTTTGCCTTTCAACAACAGCACTTAGTTCGGTAATACATATTTACTTCAGAAAATGCCAAGGAGGGGAATGGTGCAGAATTTCAGTCACAGAAATCTGCAGGCAAGCAGAGTAAATGAGAGAAATCTGTACCAGGAGAAACAATGGACCAAACTGTAGACACAAAGAAGCCATTACCACACAAAATAGAAATAATTTTGAAATGCTTTCCTAATCAAAGCACTACAGATAATTCATTGTTACATGCTGCACAAACCAACAACAATCATCAAGAAATGATAACAAAGATAGAAACTGAATACAATAATGATTGAATCAATGCAAACAATGATGAAATAAATACTGGATGCAGCAAGCAGCTGCACACTGATTGGAGATGCACATAATAAATCAACAGCTGCTAAATTGTCACAGCGACCAAAGAGGAAATCGAGGGTTCAACGCAACAGTGTCGTAACTCATATTGAAATAAGAACAAGTTACGACAGTGTTGCGCTGAGCCCTCGAAATGTCATACATTCAGCATGATCATTATTGTTGTCAAATTAAGGATCTCTCCCAGCCAGTGTATAATCAATGCAGTGACTTCTTTAGTATCAGTGAATTAATATATGATACCCTGTGCTTGCATAATCATAGCCTTCATATTGTAAGTCTAAATTAGAAAGTAACATTGTAAGTGGAGGCACCAACATCAGGATTACGTATTCATTAACTAGTATAAGATAAAATGTTTATCACCAGGTTTGGTTACACTAAATTTATAGTCTGGGGTTTGAACAGGGAGTCAGATATAGAATGATGATATGCAGAAATTGACAATAATCATTGTGTGTTGAAATATTTTTGTTGTGTGAAAATTAACATTTTTAAGTATATACACACAACATTAATAGTAGCAATTAATGCTCCAAAATAAAGAAAAGCAAAGATGAAAGGTAAAATCTCAAGCAGTTATTTAGCATTGCTAGCTTAAATGAATGTTTCATATTTCACATATTTATGACATAACTTTATATGATAATATGACTTATAAGCAAAAAATAAGCTGATAGTTAACACGATTATTATGGTATGCACATGTACTTGCATATAATGCTGCATCTTAGAGACAGAATTCAGACTTATATTTAATATATTCTATTATACAAATCGAGGGTTGAGCGCAACAGTGTTGTAACTCATATTGAAATAAGAACAAGTTACGACAGTTTTGCGCTTAGCCCTCGAAATGTAGGATTATCTAAAGGAGAATAATGTTTGCTACCTCGAAACTTGTGAAACTTGACAGTAGTAGCATCCATACTCCACATCTTGTATCAGAATATTTTATATCCATTTATTCACAAGATATCACAGATAATAATTCCACCCCTTACAATATAACATCAGATAGATTCACTAGTAAAACACAAACTTTGACAAATTTAACTACGCCATGAACACATTAAATATTAATAAGAACTTAATCATCATTGCCACAAGCATACAAATACTGATACTTCAAATTTAAACCAAGAGTCACAAGTATATCCAAATATAAGAACAGAAATGGGAATGTAATCCAATTGAACAGAATGTACACATTCCCGTATCAAACACCTTTAAACTTTAAAGTCAACCCTAAAAAAATCTCAATCCTATTTTCATCCTTCCTCTCCCTTTTTGTATGTAAATTAATGTGATCAGATGTCCAAATAGAGCTATGTACGCTCTCTTTATATGAATGAATGAATGAAATGTATTTAAGCCAATCAGCTCGACTGCGATCTAATCACCTCTGTATCATGTCAATATAATGTACAAATAAACTCAATGGTTCACTACTAACTTAGTATGGTAAATCAGTTTTATTTGCTGACAGCAATTTTTCCGTCTGCTCATGTTTAAATTCACTTTAGTACACTTAAGCTCAGTCTCATCTGGTCAACGAGATAAAAATGTCAACTGTTTCAGTTAATTGTTAAACTTTTCCCACTTAACACTTTCAGCGACCATACTGAAAATTCAGCATCAGTGTCTCACAGAAGCTCATTGACACATCAAACAATGCTTGTTGACAGCATCAGGTTGCTTCTGGAAGATCATGATCAGAACAGCATGTTACCAAGCAATCCAGTCAACATTTCATGAACTCAGTGAACCATGGAACTTTTAATTAATAACAGAAACTATCAGATGGAAACCTTGACTGGATATGGTAATAATTCAACATCAACGCACAAAGGGGGCATCTCAACATTGCCCAAAAAAATGTTCAAAATACATGTTGTAATATCGTTCTAGGCAAATAGTTCATCAGTCAGAAGGCAATGTGAATAATTAAAAGGCTGAACATGTATACCATATACATTCATTAATTCTTCCAAGAAAACGTCTTTAATTATTCATTAATATTCACATGCCCTAAGTTCATGGTTAAAACATTTGCCAACAAATTTCCACAGTAATGACAAACAAGGTCTAAATGCACAAAACACACAATCACACCAATATAACATTATACAGATAATTTTCAGCAGATTTAAAACAACATCCAATCTTTACAGTCCCATGAGAAAATGTCTTTGTAGGAAGAGAATTTGACAGTGATTCTGTCGCAGACTCCATAATTCTGATGTCTTTGTGATGGAACAAAAATCCATACCACTAAACTGAGACAGATGCCCATGTTGGACCATACTTGGAAAAACAATTATAACACCAGTATGGTCAGAAAGTCGTAAAGGCAATTTGGTCAAGGTTAAATAGGGTCAATCTGCGGGAATCTGGACAAATGTATTTGTCATACTAAAGAAACACTGTATTTACATTAACATCTGAAATGAGCATGGTAGTATACATAACAGAAAACATTGAACATACTACACATTTTTTTACAGATTACTTTTATTAGTTATCAGTAACTATGGTATATTGAATTAGAACAATGTTTGGTTGTTTCAATGCTATCACAATCTAATTATGAAATACATATTACAGTGCAACCTCTCCAAAACAACACCCTTTGAAAGAAGTAAAAATTATTTCATTGTTGAGAGGTTGTTGCTCTACTTTAATAGATAAATCGTCGAGTGGAAAAAGCATGCTGTTTTGCTGTGAGATTATTGCTAAAAAGAGGGTAGGGCCACTCTGGAGAGGTTCTACTGTAGTTGTATTACTAATCTGTTATGAAGGCCTTTTCATAGTCATATGTGTTATTATACTTACTGTATCAATTAAGAATTCGTAAATTATCAAATATGAAAAATCTTACAAGCAAACCTTTTTACAAAGGAAAATGTTAAAACTATAAATAAAAACTTTTCTTAGATAAACAGTGGCAGAGCATGAGAAACAATTAGACAGGAAATAAATGACAACATCTATTTTTTTAAATTAAATAATGGCATTGTGAGATTAATTCCACACATGACATGTTTATTTTAGTGTTTGAACATTGGACCAAGCTTTAATGGCAAAGAAAGACCCAGGAGGCTTACAACTGGGTGTTATACCACCAGTGATTCTTTTTTTGCTATATTAATTTACTGCCGAATATGGGCAAAATTTCCTTCATTTTTCCCCTAAAATGGCCAGAATTTGCCCCTGACAATAAGTGTTTTCCACATGATCATGTAAAAGAAGATAAATACAACCATTATCACCAATTACAGTGTAGTAATATTTATATTTATGATCAACAACTAATCACATATTCCATAGAAATAAATGTAATCATATATTCCCATTTTGGAATTTGTTGCACTAAATTTCCCCTTTTGATGGGCATGGGTAGTGAGAAAATTTTGGAAAACAGGGATTTTTTTGGGGGCGATTTTATAGCCGAAATTCGGTCATATTCCCAATGGAAAATAGTATCTTTTTTTCCCAATTCACAGACAAAAATTCCCAATAAAAAAAAAAAAATATATAAAAAAAATGTTTTTTTATTAATTTTATAAGTTCATTAACATCACTATTGGTAGTAAATACCTTATTCTGCTACTGTTCTATGGGAGAATAAGTAGAATAAGTATTATACATTTTTCCCAATTTTGATTAAAACACCGCGAAAATTCCCAATCCCAAGGGTATGGGTCATATTCCAAAAATACCGAGAAAAAACCTGGAAAAAAATCACTGACCACTGACTTTCCGTAAGCCAGCTGGACAGCTTCCTCATACTTGAAATTTTCTGGTCCCTGATGGGATTTAAATAATCAAATTCACAGCAAGATTACTAGCAAGGGAACGTTCCCACTGGGCTACTGAGGCCCCCTAAACCTTATACAGCTTTATACAAATATATAATTACAATATCAATACAAATTATACTGATAAAGACAAAGTCAACCGACAAAACCGCAGACACATTACGTTCAGTCACTAATTATGGTGTATGGCAGTAATTATGTATGAAGTCTAGGTTCTAACAGGAAGGAAGGAAAACACAACTTCCCTTACATAATGACTGGTAAATCATGACAGTCTGTATGGAAACCCTTAAGATCAGAAAAAAATCATGTTATCAAGTTACTCTACATTAACTTATATAATATTATTAATTATTTTGTCAGACTGAAAATAAAAATAAGTTTGTTTGGAGTATTTTAGCACTTATATAACAATAGTAAAAAAAATGCCCCCCCCCAAATATTTGATTCTATTAATTTGCTAATTGAATTAAATTATGCTTAAATACTGAGTATTCAGTCTAATAAACACCCCATGGGTTGTTACATTTAAAGATTTTATTTTATTTAATTGTTGCAATATTTCTCATTGAGTTTGGACACATTGGGCAAAATTTGATGGATTATTTAACAATTTATTTTGAGTCAACTGATTTGAAGGCATTGATAATGGGGCTGGATATAAAAATAAGTTTGTTTGGAGTGCTCCAACCTACTCATGAAAATCCCAGCAAATAATTATTTTTTTGGCATTTTTTTTTAATATTACTATATATAGTAAAAAAAAATCCCTACCTACCTACCCAGTGCTAAATTTCTGGTCGGAGCATTCCAAACAAACTTATTTGTTGTTTCAGCCTGATAAGGACATTGTAAGAGAATATATGTTTATATAAAAATATTGGTTTCTAGGCAAAATGTTGCTCGTTTACCATAAATACACATTCTAAAAGCCAGCTGATACTTGTATACAATTGATAGTAAGTAATTCTAACAACATTTCTATACTATATATATACGGTTAATACAATAGAAAGCTTTAAGCAGACATTGATTTATTGTAATCATTTATGGAACATTTGAGCACACAGTTCTCTATCCATTAGTTCAAATAATCATATTAGTTGACCACTATCTGTCTGCAGAGAGACAATTAACTGAGCAATCACCAATACCAGCACACAAAATGAAATCCTTCTCATTATGACAAATGGATGTGACCACTCATGGAAACTAGTTCCCTAATTCAATTAAGCAATCAATAGCAACATTCAGAGTAGGGTAAGATTGTATTATGTTTATTAGCCAAGCTTCTCAGGAAACATACATATTGATACAATATCAATCTGTATGTTTCCTGAGAAACTTGGCTAATGTATGACGTATATCATTCAGACAGTTTTTTTATGTAACAGTCAATTATGTCTAGTCTGTGGAAATATCAGCCTATATATGGGCATTTTGGTCTTTTATATTCTTTTAGTCAAATCATATGTATGACACAAAATTTGATGTCTACAAAATGGTATGTCTTACTAATTCATGACCATACATAATATGGAGCATCATTAAAAGTTTCATTTGGCATCATTTGAACCTAATTGAAAAATCCCTTTCAAATCACCAAATCACTCTAAGGACAAAAATACACTAAGTAGCATTTTATAAATGGCTATATATCCATTACGTACTTGTTTTAATGGCCTGAAAACATTTAAAATATTAGGTTAGCACTTAGACAATTTTATCTATGTTAAAGGTAGTGTCACACTGAACTGCGACACCTGGAGAACTGTTTGAGACACAAATTTGCGGCAAATTTTGCGAATTTTAGCAACAAAACTCGCTCGGGTTTCACGTCTTTATACCAACGACATGAATGAGTATGTCGCCCGAATGTTACGCGAATGTCGCACGCACTTCCTGCGAATATCTGCTGAAGTTCTCAAACATGTCATGAGAATATCGCACGATACCTTTTCGTCATCTGTTCGACATAATTGCGGCATTTTGGTGTTTACAAAATTCGCGCGACATTCATGCGAAAATCGCACGACAATTATGAAAAGCAATTAAGAAATAAAAATGCAACATACTCGAATTTCAGCAATTATTAAGCCGTTAGACAACGTCATTTGAGATGGATCAACTTTTTGTTGAAAACGACAATGCCATGCTGAAGTCTACAGTATGTCTCCTGTCCAAAAAGCTACCACCAAAGCCAAAGAACGGAGAAAAAAGGTCAAGGTACGGAGAAGTGTATGGGTGAGAGAATGACTTTTAATGAGATGTATGAGAAGCTTATGAAACACCTCAGAGAAAGTGATGAAAAGCCTTTCCTTCAAGGGCTTTGTTAAGATTGACCCAGTGTTGTTTAAAGAAAATGGTGGAAGATTTATGTCATAGACTTCCAGAGAAACTTCTTAAAACCTCTATCCACTGGATTGAAGCTTGCCATCACGCTCAGTAGCTTTCAACCGGGGATTCGTACATGTCGCTGTTCTATGGGTTCCGGGTGGCCCATAACACCGTCACCATAGTTGTGCGAATAGTATATCAGGCCATATACGATCACTACAGAAGATGGGTGGGAGGTGGCGGCACAGGTTTTCTCCGAGCAGAATTACTTAAAACTTTCATCACTGCTGTGGCAACATCGATGGCAGCTCTGTCGAAATCAGGCATTATTATGTACAACTACAAATGCTTCTTCTCCATTATCATGCTGGCTCTTGTAGACACCAACTACAAGTTTATGTATGTTGATATGGGAGCCTATGGTGCTGACTCTGATGCCGGAGTGTTTCGTGAGTGCGGTCTATACCATGCGCTGGAGTAGGGTAAAGCTAATCTATCTCCTAGTGAACCTCTATCCGGAAGTGACACGGATGTCCCCTACTGTTTAGTGGGTGATGCCGCTTTTGCAATCAGAAGTTGGATGAAGAAGCCTCATTCCAAGAGAGAAATGGTGACAGCAGCATCAGAGTCTTCCGGATCCGACAGGGCATACTAGTACTCTGATACTGGTTAGGTTTCTTTGGGGGGGGGGGGGGGGGGGGCAGGGAGAGATTTGCCATTTTTACATCGGCGTGGCATATTGAAAATTGCTGTTCCTCGTTTACAAAGAGCGCGAGCCGTTGACGAAAACAGTATATATCAATGTGTCACGTGATCAAAATGACATAATTGAAAACAATTTGCGACATTGCGAATAAAATGAGACATTCGCGCGTTATTCATCAAACATAATTCTACAAATTCTTCTGTTGCAATTTAGGCGCGGAATGTCGCAGATATATTGCAGTTTATATTCAATTTATTGTCAAATATATCGCAATTATTTCTCTCTTTTCGAGGTCCTAGGACTGTCCGGTACCCGGACCATCGGAATGTTTTTCTTGTCTGAAATCAGTCGCATTTTAGTTTCATAGGTGGCAATCAACTCACAAAGGTTCTCAAATTTCTCGCAAGTCTAAATTCGCGGAAACTATATTGTAAACAGTTTGAGATGGGTTCGCGACCTACGCGTCGATTTTGAGAATATATTGAGAGGAATTTTGTCGCACGAATTTTTTCAACATGTTGAAAATTCAAGAGACAAGAAAACGAGGGCCAGCGACTCATGCGAAGAAATTGAGAACTTTCGCGACAGTTTTGAAACTATCTCGCGAATGCCGTTCGTAAGTGTGTCGCTTACGGTCGCAGCCCAGTGTGACAGTGGTTTAAGGTCCAGGGCTGAACTGACATAACTGGCGCTTTTGTCAATGACCATGATGACAAAGAAAATTGTATGAATTCCCACAAATAATAACAGTAAGTGTGTTCAAATCACAGTCCAGGCCTTTTTTATGCCATTTTGGGGGTCAGGTATTTGACCCCATTCCCCAAGTAAAAAAGGTATATACGGTAATTATTATTACCCATCGAGAGAAAAATGTCCCAAAAATTAAAAAAATAATTCATGAAGCTACCTAAGGAATGTGTGTTATAGAATTTATAATTCCCCAATTTGGTGTTTCAAAATGCAAATTTCCCTTATGAAAGGGACCCAATTATACAGGGGCTTTTTTAGCACTTTGGGAACATGACCCATACCCTTGGGATTAGGAACTTCAGCAGTGTTTTGTTTGTTAAAACTTGGGAAAATATGCGTGACTGCCATTTTGCAATGTTTAAATTAACACAAACGATAACTTTCCATGATTGGAACTTTCAATCATTAAAAGTCTATTACAGTGAAAGATCTCGTTTTCAAAGATTTTATTTATTCTTTTTTATATTTTTTGTTTTTGGAAGTTCCAATTGGGAAATTTCGTCTTTGAATTGGAAAATAAATGCTATTTTCAATTGGGAATCAGACCGAATATCAGGTATAAAATAAGCCCCCAAAAATCTGCAATACCTGTTACCCAATACAATAAAATAGGGCAGCAGTACAATATCACTGTAGACAAATTGAACTACATAAAATAGAACTTAAATTACTGGAGGTCTGCACTTACCATGGCATTTTCAGTAATAATGCATTAACTTAGAACCTTCTCAAAGAGCGGTATTGCTGTTTCATGGCTTAGATTGAGAAACTAAACAGATCACAGTCTGTCTGTCGTTGTCATGCAAACATGCAATAAAGCATTAAACAACCTCACTGGGGGACAACATGCAAAAACATAGATGAAAGCATTAAACACAATACCCCATATTAAAGTATTCGAACACGCAGAGGATAATATTAATAAACACTATAGTATTACATCCAACAACTGTTTACGTAACCAAACTGTAATCATTGACACAAAACCTGATACATATCAATGCATAGTTAAATAGAATAAATCAATGAAATTAAACACTGCAGAATTGGTTAATGTAATTTGCTTACTACAGAAGTCTCGCCATTTCCAAAACCTCATTATTCAAGTTTGAACAAAATCCATGTAAGAAAGCATACAAAATGCGATATTTCCAACATGATAAAATTATTGAAACAAATAGAATTTATTTCATTCAACCTCAAATTCCGAACTTATTAAGCCCAATGAAAAAAATTCAGACTGATGAACAGAGAACTTCTGTAAAATATACAAACAGAGATCAAAGACAAATTTATTTTCTGACTTTCAGGGTCTTCTACAGGGGGAAATTTGATTGAAATCTATTTAAGTCTGTTTACAAAATGTGTGAAGTAATCTATACAGACTTTATACATATAATCCTTGAAGTAATCAATTATACAACTTGTATTAAAAGCCACATACTTCACCTTTCACTATTTACAGATCGGTCTTTTCCTTTTTCAGAAACAGTTTTGGCACTTTTTTATTCAAGTCATAAAGCATTTACTGGGGATAAAAATTAAGATATGAATCAATTAAAAATGACATAAATTTTACAAAGATACACATACACAAGTTGAACAGGTGCAATTTTCTATGCACCTTTTTAATATACATTTCAATGCAGCAAAATACATACAAAATTTGTAAAATTATAAACATTTATTAATTGTTCCAGATTGGTGTCTAGCATTGCCTGAATCCCTCAAGAAGGTAGCAGTATGGTGGTAAGATGTTTAAATTAATGAAATACAAAATCATGTACATCAATATTAACACCTACTAACTTAAATGACAGGTAATGATGACAAGATAGTATAGAAGATGGTAATATAATGCACTAAACTATCAAGCACAACACTTAATGTTTATAAATCAGTTTAACAGCCCACTGAACAGCTATGGTCATTTCAGGGCCGCCCCAGAGAGAGGGGAGATAAGATACAGGAGAACTGGACATTTGTGTCCCTGCTCATGTCTCGAATAGTTTTCCCTGGTTCGTGTAAAGCATCAATACACAGTACTTAGCTGGGTACCGGTAGTTGGAATGGGGACAATGTAAAAAGCATCCCTGAAAATAGCACAATTACACTTACATCATAGTAACGTACAATGGTTACTGAAATACACTACTCAGACAATAAAGTCAGATGCCATGCAGGACATGCAATCCTCACCTTCATTAGCCTCATAACTCGGATTGAGTTCAGTATCTTCAATGTCAGAGCCTGGAACAAGGTCAAGGCTATCATACTGATCCGACTCAATGTCAAGGTCACCAGAAAGAATTCTGTGATATTCCTCATCCTCAGTCATTGCTGGATTAATGATCATTTGGCATTCACTGTCAGAATTAAGATGAACTTTTCGAGTTTCAGATTCATTAACATTTTGAATTTGTTTAACAAGCTCTTGCATATTGTCAGACCTATCTTCTGTGTTCAAGATAGTTCCACTTTTATCCCTTGCATTACAGTTTTCAAACTCATGCTGAGTGTTTTCTACTTTATGTAATTCCAGAGCTGGTATTTCAACAACAGACAAATCAACAACTGGTTCTTTATTTGCTCTTAAGTAATGATCAAGCTCTTCAGCAATATCAGCAATATTAACAAAGGAGTCTTCAAAATCATCTATCACAGAATCATTATAAGTTTTAGCAGTAGCACCGGCTTCGAGTCTTACGAAATCATGAGATGAATCACTTCCACTGGTATCTATTTTTTTATTCTTAAACTGTTCAAGTTGTTCATCAATGTATAAGTCTAGCAGTTGTTTAGGATCAGATGCCCAAAACTCATCACTACTAGCACTTAAATTAACACAGCATATTGAGTCTACAGATTTTGCTCTTTCTATATCTAAATATTCCATATTGTCAGCATGTTCCTTCTCTTCAGGGACATTGTCATCCTTGTTATGACTATCCATTCTATCTTCATCCAGAGCATAAGCAAAAATAACACTGGACTGTACTTGCATAAGTGGAATTTCACCAAGCACAACATTTGAAGGACTTGAATCACACACATGTACTAAATGCTCAGAACTTGTTTCACTTGTATCCATTTGAACAACAGTACATGGACAAAGTATTTCATTGGCAACCTTTTCAGCAAATTCATCAATATTATCCAAAATTATATTTTTTTGTTCCTGTTCATTCTTGTCTCTTCTATCAGACTCATTCATGTCATTGCTTACTGTTGCAATATCATTTGCATCAGTTGTTGTATCTTTATCCTTAACTTGAAGTTCACTCTGATTTTTAGAAAAGGGTTTTTCAAATTCCTGAAGTAAGCTTTTATCTATTTCAGTATTTATTGAAGCATTATCTGACACAGCAATTCCATTTGTTACAATGGTGTCTTTGTTACCTTCAGAAAGTTCATTATCTTTTGAGCTATCTAAACATTTTGTAGTGTCTTCAATGTTTTCCATCCTAGGTATTAGGACTGAACCAGCAGAAGTGTTTTCAGTGTTCAAACATGATGCTTCAAGAACTTCCATTTCATCTTCTTTGTTGCATATGATACCATAATTTGTGTCCGTGTTTTCTTTACTCAATTCAACTGTTTTACCAGTGGCTTCACTGGCAAGCAGTTCATCCACAAGCACATTAACCTCTTCATCAATACTGTCAAGGCACTCTTTTTTAACAGGAATATCAAAGGATTCAGACTGAGTAAGATTTCCATCTGAATGTCTAGATTCCACCTGTTGATCTGAAGAGTGGACTTCCACCTGTGCACTGCTAATCTGATCCCCATTGGTCTCTTCCATGCCACTATTTAACTGCTCACACGAAACATCCAAATCGTCACGTGTTGCCATATCTATACCTTCATTATCACATTCAGCAACACTCTGAATGTTTGTTTTGCTAGACGATTCCATATTGTTGTTACTGGATTTCCCAAGAGAACTGGACATTGATTCCGCAGACTGTATTTATCTTAATATTCCATAACTCTTGTATTCAATCATAATGGATATTTGTATGGGCAAAAATCCAGTTCAGAACTTTTGCAACACTAAATACAAGTGATCCAGTGTTAGACAGCTTAGCTATCTGACCAAGAAATGTTCGTCGAGTTCTATGGAATCAATCCAACAATATCAGAATTGAGTCTTGCATATAGAAAACAACACTCGAAAAACTGTTAGAATCTCCTCAAATTCTTCAAACTACAAAACACACTATTACACTAGAAAGAAATCAATTTCCCAGTTACCCATGCCAAAATATTGGAATTCTCTCTTAGATATTACAAACCTTAATTTATTCCTATGATGAATACCATCAAATAAAGGCACTTAAGATTAGTTGCTAATTTCCTATCCCTAAGCATTTGCATATTTTACAACCTGTTTAGTATTTGGAAAAGTAATAAAATTTGGGAAATATAATGGTGAGGATTTTGAAATTTGATAGGATATATCTGTCAGCTAAATAGCACTGATGGAATCCTTATATACCTATACAAGACTTATTAATGTACTGTTAATCATTTAGAATATAATTTAATCTTGCACATTATACTACTTGGGCTCTCAGACCGGGAAGAAGTAACTATTTGCATTTAAAATCAAAATGAGTATAAAGAAAGTAATGCACTCCAGCAACATCTAAGAAACAAGTTCAGAGCTAATTTATTTCTATATTTTAATGGTATGAGTATTTAATAGAGGCCAGGGTTTTTTCTCGGTATTTTGGGAATATGACCTATACCCTTGGGATTGGGAATTTTCGCGGTGTTTTAATCAAAATTGGGAAAAAATGCATAACTACAATTTTTGCAATGTTCAACTTATTCTACTTATTTACACATAAAACAGTAGCAGAATAAGGTATTTACTACCAATAGTGATGTTAATGAACTTTTTTTTTTTTTTTTTTTTGGGGGGAGGGGATTGGGAATTTTTGTCTGTGAATTGGGAAAAAAAGATACTATTTTCCATTGGGAATATGACCGAATTTCGGCTATAAAATCGCCCCCAAAAAATCCCTGGAGGCCCAATTTAAACTATCCTATTTTTAATGAGCATGTTACCAGAAACTAACAATTTTTAGGCCTATTTCAAAATCTAAGTATCAATACGTTAGGTTGAAGAAATAACCTATCTATATTTTATGACTTAAACATTCATAAGCACATGCTTCCAATAAAGTTATCAATTTAACTTTGATAATAGGCTGTTAATAGTTTCTAGGTAAATCCATTTTCAGGTAATACGCCAGATGGGAGAACATTTTGTGAAGTAATATTTCCAGCAATGATAAAATCCAATGCTAATTGAAGATAAAACTTATCAACAAAAGTTTTTTTGGCTTCTTAAATAAATCAGGTAATACAGCAGCATGTGCAAAAAGTATGTTGTCTACGTTATTTTATTACATTATCTTTTCATAATTCAATACCCTTTTAGAAAAAAAAAATCGTAATTGCTAAGAAATAATAAATATATATATTTTAACCAATTAAAGCCAAATTTTGAAGCCTTCAAATTTTATTGCATTCATAAACACTTAAAGATTCAGGAAGTCTAGCTAAAAGTAAATAATTACAGCCAAATAAGCATGTGTATATGAAAGAATGCACATTATATAATGATGAATATGTATACATCTTATACTAAATGGCTAACAGTGTATTTGTGCTGCAATCATCATTAAAATTAGTGCATTTCCATGGTAGATAAACCATAACTTAAGGTACGGTCAATAGATCATACATATGGCCAAAGTGAATAATATTGCAAAAGATCGTCCATAAGGCCAATAAGTATAACATTGCAAAAAGCAAATAAACTTATCTGTTATCTAACAGTCCATTCAACTATTTTGGTCTTTTCAGGGCCGCCCCAGAGAAAGAGGGAGTGACAGAGAGAGAGAGAAGATACAGGGATTTTTTTTGGTCGATTTTATAGCCGAAATTCGGTCATACTCCCAATGGAAAATAGTATCTTTTTTTCCCAATTCAGAGACAAAAATTCCCAATCAAAAAAGAAGTAAATACCTTATTCTGCTACTGTTCTATGGGAGAATAAATAGAATAAGTTGAACATTGCAAAAATTGTAATTATACATTTTTTCCCAATTTTGATTAAAACACCCGTGAAAATTCCCAATCCCAAGGGTATGGGTCATATTCCCAAAATACCGAGAAAAAACCCTGAGATATAAAGTCCCGTCACACACCTATCCCTTTTCCTATGATTTTCTGAACACAGTACTAGGCCCGGAAGTTGGGATGAGAACACTGAAACGAGTCACTGAAACAAATAACTTTTTGTTCAGACTATTCCAGAACATAACTATACAGCCCGTAGTGTATAATATATTGCAAAAAGATCATCCATGTGGCCAAAAGTGTATAATATTGCAAAGAGAGCATCATCCCATGTTGCTAAAAGTGTATATCGTTGCACAAAGAGCATCTATGTGGCAAAAAGTGTACAATTATATGTCAAAAAGAGCATCTACATGGCCAATAGTGTTTATTATTGCAAAAAGAGCATCATTCTATGTGTCCAAAAGTGTATGATATTGCAGTGTCCAAAAGTGTATGATATTGCAAAAACAACATAATTTTATGTGTCCAAAAGTGTATGATATTGCAAAAACAACATAATTTTATGTGTCCAAAAGTGTATGATATTGCAAAAACAACATAATTTTATGTGTCCAAAAGTGTATGATATTGCAAAAACAACATAATTTTATGGCCTATAGTGTTACTGTTTAATACAATTATGATCAAACTTTTTTTATTGATGACATTAAGCAAAAAGTGTAAGTCACAGTTGCCAGAAAACCAACAAGATGAAAGCAAAAAGTTTACATGCATCGACTGAATACAAATAAATTAGATACTACCACAGTCAGCAATAAGTAAAGTGCACTGTCAATTTGTACTAATGCACTAGTGCAACAAGTTTGTCTTGTACAAAGATTTAAACATTATGTAAAATTATCACAAAAGGAATGTTACAGAAATAAAACAATATAACAGTAATTATCGCAAGTCCATTGATAGACAATTTGTTCCGTAATCTATCATGATAATAAAGAGACATATTTGTCTGATAAAACATGAATGAAATGAGAGCTTAATTATCACCACTTTAACATTTAATGGTCAATTAAGTCCAGACACTGTAACATAATTACTGAATAATTTCAGAGAGGTTTTAATAAGCCCAGACATATCCAGAGAGAGAGTACAATCATCTAACACTATTATGAGACTTACAACCCAGCATAGTTTTCTGAATTTGTCCCATTTACTAAATTTGCGGCAAAAAATGGAAATTGCACCAAAACAAGAGGTTACTATTGGAAGCCAGACATAGCTTGGAACCAGGCTGATTTGAGCTCTTTGATCTTATTAAGCACAGGTTTTTTTTCAGTATTTTGGGAACATGACCCATACCCTTGGGATTGGGTATTTCCGCAGTGTTTTGTTAAAAATTGGGAAAATATGTGTGGACTCCAATTTTGCAATATTTAAATGTACATACACAATCACTGTCCATAATGGGAACTTTCCAACAATTACATACCTATTACAGTGAAAGATATCTCGTTTTCAGATATTTTAGTCACTTTTTTATTTTTTTTAAAGTTTCCATTTGTTAATTGGGAAAAAAGATACTATTTTCAATTGGTAATGTGACCCAATATCGGCTATAAAATTAGCCCCAAAAAAATCCCTGAAGCATCATGAATTACAGGAAGATTTAGGAAATAACTGCAAGGGAAAATAGTACATAAATCTAGATAGTGAAACATTCAGGATGTCAGACGACCCAACAAAGAAAATTTTGATACTAATTAAAAAGTGGAAACTTGAACAAATTTAACCAACCACCAATATGAAGAACAGGGAAATACAAAGGGACAACAAAGTAACATAGCCAGTACATCACATAATGTGCAACAGAAATCATGAATTATTACAAAAATATAACTATATATCGAGGGCTCAGCGCAACACTGTAGTAACTTGTTCTTATTTCAATATGAGTTACGACACTATTGCGTTGAACCCTCGATATATAGAAATGTGTCCAGCATTTTATCCTTATAAACCTTCACGTAAAATATGAAACCAATCCGTAAAATATCTCCTGAGTTATCGCTCAGAAACAAAAAATTTTATGGACGGACACCAAAATATGAACAGACGGAGAGGAGTAATGCTTTATGGCCTTTAACCATTTCGAACGGCCGGGGCGTAATAAAAATTGAATTTTATTGTACGGTTTTGGAGACTTTATTTAAATATTTTAAATGCATTCCAGCAGATATTGCAACGTCTGATACATCGAGATGATAGTTTCCCCTGATTTTAATCAGGGACTACATATAGAGTACCTCGTGAACTGTAGAACCATATGACCAGATTCATGAGATTCATGAAACATCAACAGCTTGTATTTTTGATGGGTAGATGATCACTTTAGTTTCGGGATCAGTTAAGTAAAAATAACAAATTCGTTTCATCTGAAACTTTGCACATCCTGATAAAAAAATGTTACATAGGCCACATTCTAGTATTGAATTGCCGGATGCGATTTTGCACCGTACAAACATTTAACTTGTTACTATTTGTATGGTCTAGATTTGGTGGTTTCGATGCTGACCTCAAAAAAGTAGCCTATTAAATATGCAGTATACAGTATTAAGGGATAGAAATTAGAAATTACAATACACTGCCTTAAAAAAGGGGACCCTGCACTTTTTTGGTTTTTATTCCAATGGTATAATCAGGTCTCTAGTGATTACCAATGCGCAGTAATGTGCCTAGCAGTAATGCACACCTCAACGGAAAATGTGTAATAAAAGCTGAGATGTATGCATTATCAGAAAACATCGGCTAAAGTGCCAATCAAAGCGTATTGGCAATGCAAATTCAACTGATCTTTCTAGTGCTATCTATTGGCAAGACTTTGAGAATTCCATTAATGTCTTAAGATGGAACTGTAAATAACATTCAGAAAACATAACACTATAAAAACATGAAATGTATTCTCCAGACAAAAACACAAAAAAGATCTAAAGTCAAAACAACAAAACCTGTTTTAATCATTATATTAAAGAGGCATGAACAACTTCCTTTGTAAAAGATGCTATTGTATGACATTCTGGCACTAATTAGACTGTGAAATTCTCTGATCTTTTACACTTAACAGAAAATAGCTAGTAATTTAAGTTAACAAAAGTTGGAGGTTACCAAAACCACTTCATCTAATTAATGTGTTTTGTGATGAAATCATTGCTTAAATCTGAATAGCTCTCTAATCAGCTTCAAAAACAAACCAGGAACAGACTGTTGAGAAGTACAGCACAACCTCTCCAGAGCGGCCCTCTGTAGAGCAACAACCTCTCTATAACAACACCCTCAAATTTCCCTAAGCTGATATTTACTATGAATTTAACCTCTGTAGAGCAACAACCTCTAAACAACGGCCAGTATTTGCAGCTCCCACAGGGTGTTGCTCTACAGAGGATGTACTGTACTTATACCACGGCATAGCTTAACCATTTATGTACTGTCTATATAATTTAATATTTAAATCATGTTATCAATTTCTACACATTCACAATCCTTGTTTGCATTTTGTTTAGAAACAAAAAAATATATTAACTGGTATTTTTTTAAACATTAACTTGACTATTTCTACTAAGAAATCTTGATTTATATCTTTAGTTATATTCAATGAATTTATTCTATTTACAACATAATTCTTCTCAATTCAATTACATGTACATACAAGTTGATACTTTTATACATTAGCAATAACCTAATAGAAAGTGAATAGATGGGTATAAAGAATATCATTAACAAAAATTAACATTTTTTGGCACTAACTACCAGTGCAATAATCCAACTGTCAGAGCTTGTAGTTGCAGGACTAACCTATACCTTGGCTCTATGCTTACTGACTCATTCCAGATAGGTGTTAATGTTAGAATATATTTAGACTTATATCTACATTGTATAATACCTTACTTATCAATAATAATCACTTTTAGACAAATAATTCAGACCATAATACAATCAATCTTCAAGTTTACCCCTTCGAATGGAATTCATGAAAACCATGAATATTTCTTGAACTATTCCTGAATAGTTCATGAGTAGTTCATGAAATATGAATAACCATTTGACATGGGAATTAAGAGAGAGATACAAAAAAAAAATTCCAAAACAATAAAAAAAGCATGCATTACGGATTATTAATGATAAGCACACATTCGTCAGATGTTCGACACTTACAGGTTCATCCATTTAAATGGTATATAGTTACCAGAACCCAAATACGAAAAAATAGTCCAGGCAAAAACAAGGCCTTAAAAATTCGAAAAAAGTCCTCTGTGTCTTTGTGTAACTTCGCTTTACAAAGCCATGAAAAACACTACACTGTTACGTACACTACAACAACCAAAATTCGAAAAACAATTTTTAAAATTCCTCAGAAATTTTAGGAACTTTACTCTAGCAGACCATTTTGGTACAGAGTCACAAGCACTTATCACTATAATGAAGGTAATCCCATTATCGAAGCAATAAATTACTCCAACTCAAAGTGTACAATCTTCAGTTTTCTCTGATGAAGAAAAAATCAATGACTTGAGGAACAGATAGGCTGGCAGTACTATCTAGCACAGCTTAGAAAAGAAATCATCACCCAAATTTCTAGTCAGGATTCTTCAGCATATCAGTGATAACTTCGTAACTATTGGATTCTGGTAAAATTTGAAGACACCTAAAGACAATCCTGAAGATTTTCTAGATGAATTTTTCACACTTTCATACATAAATAAATAAATAAAGCCCGCATAATACAGATAACGGAAGATATGTAGATTTCTCCGAGATCTGTTTCGATAAGATGTCTGTAATTGAATTTAAATGATACCAGATTTTAAAAAATTTGTGAGAGTAACGTACAGTGCAACCTTTCCAGAGTGGCCCTTTCTTGAGCATCAACCTCCTAACAACTCCCAAAGGGTGTTGCTTTAAAGGGGGTGAACTGTATCATAGAAACGCAGACTAAATTGAATTAAAATCTTGGCAACTATATATTTATTAATTCATGAGTAGCTAACAAGCAGGTTGAATTTCCACTGTCTCATCACCGAGATCCTCCACTTCTGCCACATTTGATTTAATTTATAGAAATGCGTAAAATTAATCTTGATGCATGTTGCCCGTTATTGATTGCATTCATAAGTCTGTTGGAAGTAAAATAATGGTGAAATAAATTAAATTCTCAGCAGATTCTGTCAGGAGACGGTTCACAACGAATGACACAAAGAATAAGACCGGCATAATGTATCGATTTAATTTCCACAAGAGCTCCACAAGTAGCGAGAAAAAAGTAACCCCTGCATTATGTAAGACCTCTTTAATTGTAAAATTGACAAATTTACATCAGCCAGGATAAAACTTGTCTGCTAATTAAGCCAGACAACATCTTAACGTATGCAGACGTGCAGGAAGTAATTTCAGATTGGAGGGGGAGGCATGTTTTGCACTTTGTCTGACAATGGGGAGGGGGGGATTAGTGCCCCTGGATTATTGAGAATCTACCCACCTCGCAGCCCTCCCCTGGTTCTTATACAGCCAGGGTTTTTTCTCGGTATTATGGGAATATGACCCATACCCTTGGGATTGGGAATTTTTGCAGTGTTTTAATCAAAATTAACTACAATTTTTGCAATGTTCAACTTATTCTACTTATTCTTCCATAGAACAGTAGCAGAATAAGGTATTGACTACCAATAGTGATGTTAATGAGCTTACAAAATTAATAAAAAAAAATATTTATTTTTTTATTTGGAATTTTTGTCTGTGAATTGGGAAAAAAGATACTACTTGTATTTTCCATTGGGAATACGACCGAATTTCGGCTATAAAATCGCCCCCAAAAAATCTGGGACAGCCCTGATATATTTGCGTGAGAACTACTGGTTCACTTATAATAATATAACCTTTTATACTGGACTGTATTATTACCATCTAGTGCAAACTTACTTTTCCACAAGGAGTCAGCACATACATAATGGAAGAAAAATGGACATTTTTGTCAAACTTTCCTAGACGACTATGACAAACAATAAAGGTCATATATCTAACAAAAAAATCTAGGGTCACGGGAAAAATGAGGGTTGGTCGGTTAACCAGAAACAAATAATTTCTATTTTAAGCGGAAGTAAGATCACGATTGATAACTGCTTTCTATTTATTTCAAAAGATAAATGAAATGGCATTAAATGCAATGCAGGCATCTGTCTATTTATTGTATCAGACGCTTGCCAAACATTGGAACAATGCTAGCAGTGGGAATAACTTCAATATGTAAAACTTAAATGTATGGCTCAGAATAAAAGCATGCTTGTGAATTAAGAGAAAGATAAGTCCACAACTGTTCTTTATATTCTTCCCAAGAGAAAATTGTCCTAGAAAACTAATTCTTAAAGTATTTGGACGTAGATTTTCTTCATTTTTACAACTTAATGACTATTTATAGATCCAGTTTTAAAATAATGAACTACTTAATGGTGACAAAAAGTAATTTTTAAGATTTTAAATATCATGAACGTATGTGATTCAAGAAACAAGGACAAAGTAAGACAGGAAAAAAATAGTTTTGTAATAGCAGTTACTTCCCCTGCAAAATGAAGTTCATGAAATCATGAACATTTCAAACGATTCAAGGATAGTTCATGAACTGTTCATAATCAGTCCTTGATTTCATTTTGAGAATATTAACTTCTGTACTAGAACTGCTCTTGATAGGGATGTTCATGAACAGTTCATGAACTATTAATGAATCATTCATGAGACTTTAAACCCTATGTTTTGCATACTGAAGTTTCAAACAGTTGAATCAAAAGTATGAAAATCCTGGGTGAATTGTACCTCCAAAATATGGAAGATGGCCCCTATAAAGGACCGATCTTGTTTGTGACCTTGACCCTGAAGAGAATGACACACTACAATGCTTCAGCTCAGCATCTAGCCCTTTTCAGCGGGGCATTGTGCCCTGCCCTTAAAAACTAACGCCCTACCTTTTTTGTATGCCGGTATCCATGCAATTACCATATTTGCCGCAAGCCAGTGGATTCCTCATTTTAACACGCTTTGGTCCATGTAAACAAAACCATAAATGGTAGAAAATATGCTCTTTTAAATCGACGTTAGCATCATTTGTAGGCCAGAGTCTTTTAAAACTGCAGGGTGTCGGTTTTTAAGGGAACGGTACAACGCCTCGCTGGAAAAGGGCTAGCTAGTACACTGACTGTGACAAATGTGTTGTTGACTGGGAATCAAAACTGACTAGTATCGTTGAGATATAAGTGTTTTGGACAAATAATAAAGTTGACATACAGACAGTTGAATTACTTTTTGTCTCCCATTGGAGATATCTCAATGTCCTTGTCTATATCAATAATAATGTCTACAAAAGCATGGGAAATTATGTCTCAGTTGGGTCTCATAAAATCAAGAATTTATTTTACTTCTCAGAATTAAGTGTTCACCAGACATGCAGCTGTACATCTACTACACCATACAACAGAAAACTACATTCCTACAACAGTACAATCCCTGAAAACTGACACCCAGAAAACCAGAATTCTCGAAAAATTGGACAATTTTTCAAGTCCCATTTTTTCTCTTCTATAATCAATATAAAAAATTCTCTGAATACAGGGTGTATGGCCCAACCCAGACGGAGTCCTGTTTTCAGTGGTTATACCGTACATACAACAATATCATTGAAAATCCTGGTAAAATGCATCATTATGTTCAGGTGCCTACATGGTCGGATGGTTATGGCAGGGCCATTTTTCCAAAATTTGGAAAGGGGCCTTAGCCTTTTATTTTGGGAAATTCAAGCACATTGTTTGGCCAAATGCGGAGAAAGTTAGACAACTGAGTTAGAATAGCATTGTATTTTTGGGAATTACTTTCCCCAAATTGGGGAAAAAAGAACCAATTTGCAGCTAGAAATTGCCAGCAAATTATAAAGATAACTATCTTCATCTTTTAGTCATGCTAACTCAAATGCACCATAATTTGCGCACCAGGCCATTGTAGATCAACAACATAAATTCAATTATACATGCACAATCAAGCAACACAGTCTCTATCTCCATTTAAGATTGGAGGAAAATGAAAGTAAACATTCAAGCCAGTTTCAACAAAGGTAGACAACTGTGATGATACTAATCTTAAAAGTTAAATGAGAGTTACACATGCTGAACATCATTAAAATCATATCTTTTTACCTTGATGGTCCTCTATATATGAAAGCCAGTTACCAAAATATTGTGCCACAAAAATTCTTGTAAAATGCTTCAACATTCCTCAAAACACAAGATCGCAAGATTTATGGCTAACTACCAGTATTTATAAACAGTGTGAAACGACTTTCTTGATATAATTGACACTTGTTATAAGGTCATATTATGATAAGGTTTAAAGTCAGTGTACGTGCTTAATAGCACTTTGAGACATTTGCATAATGTCAGGTAATATTGATAAATATCAAATGAATGAGTCTGTGATAATTAATAAAATAGTTAGGCACTTATAGACTTTGATTACGTCATAGATTTGTTCTTAGATTTTTTAGTAGATATGACTTTTGTAGGTTCTAAATATTTCCTTCATCACTCCTGTATAGGTCACACCTGCGTATAAGATGCAGGTAAAAAATCAGTGGAAATTCTGTGGAAAAATATATTCATGAGTAAAACACAAATAATTCTTTTAGCATAGTAAATTACCAAAAAAATGATGAAAAAATAAAGAAAAAAAATGCACAAATTGAGTACTGTGTGAATAAAGATAGGTGTTTCATAAGCCAACTTGGCTGGCCCTTTCAATAGGGGTGACACTATAGTAAACAAACTATGCATGTATCACTTAAATAATTTAAACTCTAAGAGGAATGACTCATTTATAAATATCTTCATCAAACTGTGATCAATACAAGCTTTTCATTCTTCATCAACATTCAATAACAAACCAGGAACAGCTGCTTGTGTAAATGTAATTAGTATAAGCATTGCTAAATGACATTGCAGGCTGCTTTACAAATTAAACTACACTGCAATTAACTGTTCACTCATAAGCTGACAAGGATTTTTCTGGGGTCATATTATAGCTGAAATTCGGTCATTTTCACAATGGAAAATAGTATCTTTTTTCCCAATTCACAGACAAAAATTCCCAATCCAAAAAAAATTATTTTTTTTATAAGTTTATCAACATCAATACCTGATTCTGCTACTGTTCTATGGGAGAATAAGAAGAATAAGTTGAACATACCGGTAATAAAATTGTAGTTATACATTTTTTCCCAATTTAGATTAAACACCGCAAACATTCCCAATGATCCCAAGGGTATGGGTTATATTCCCAAAATACTGCAAAAAAACCTGGCTGCATGAGCCCATTCATCAAAAAGATCACCTTTGAATACAGACCAACTTGTATCCATCAACAAAGATCATCTTTGAATACAGACCACCTCATTGTTAAGACCTGTGAACAAAGGCCACTCTTTCCCAAGAGTGGCCTTTGTTATATTAAGGTAACCTTTATTGACAGGTGACCTTTATTCGGAGGTCATTTGGTTCTAAATTATAAAGCAATGGCATTTTTTTTAAATGGCCTTTACCACAGGGTGGCCTTTGATTCAGAGATGGCGGCTTACAGAGGTTTGACTGTGATAAGAACTTCCATTCAAACAATGATACATATAAATAAAACAAATTAATCAATAAAAATATGTTTGTTTGAAGTGCTCCTACCTACTCACTCTCCTTAAGCAAAAAAAAAAAAAATCAAAGTTTTTTTGGGGGGGGGGGGGGGGCAATTTTTACTGTTGTTACATAGTAAAAATAAATCCCTACCTACCTACCCAGCCCTAAAATTCTGGGTCAGATTACCCCAAACAAACGTATTTTTATTTTCAGCCAAATAAGAAATTCAAAAATGATTTCTCAGTGCTCTGACCATACACGTACATGATGATCAAAACAGGTTTTTAATCTTACACAAAATCTACATCATTTAACTATGAAACAATTTAATTCATATACCATTGAGTGTCTTAACTGTATTTACATTTATTTCTGTCCAAGGTATGTCAGGCCATGCTAAAAAATTAATGGTTGGGTTTAATGTAACTCAGCACTTTTTTCCCTCTTTGGGTGACCCAGTCTGGTAAACGGACCCTTCTCAAAAGCATTTAGGCTCCAATTTTAATGGAAAAATTCCCAAATGAACATTAAAAAAAAGAATTTCAAAATCAGACATAAAATGATGAACTTATGACCATTTTTGACCACTGTGATTTTTGTTTTTGTAAACTTGAAATATATAGAGGGCGTGACGCCACTTAATTCTGTGTGCATAATATGACTGCGGTAAAACACAGCTGTTCTATAAATAGTATTTTTTTTCATGATATTGAAAAAAATATGATAATGGTTTCGGAAACATTTTTTCTTGCTATAAAGTATGCACGGGAGGAAAACGCCCCGGATTCCTCTGTTATAGGACAAACAGAAACTATTACGACCAATAAATCTATATGCTTATGGGACTTTTAATGTTCGGCTAATATATTATACAGTGTAAGGTGATTTTTTTGGTCAAAATTTATGTGCCATAACCCCTTTGATATTAACTAGTGATGTAACGATAATCGGTTATAATCGAAAAATCGTTGCTGACAGTTGAGGTCGGCAACTATCGATGTTAGTGGTGTTAAATCGATGTCTTCACAAGTAGGGAGACCGCCGTCATTATTTGAGCAACTGTCTTCTTTCAACTACTTTCGGGCATTGTGTGTATTTAAACAAGGGTGGTCACTGTTATTTGAGAAAATTTGAGTGCAATTTTCCCTTGTCCAGAGAAGTTCAGGTCATCAGTCTAGAAGTATTTTGTGTTACAGATTTTTATGACTATATATTGTATGACAAACAAGTAACAACCAAATAAGTTTGTCAAATAAGGATACAAATTTTTGCTGTCGATTATTTTCCGATTGTGAATCGAAACACCCTTTCCGATTCGATCTGATAATCGATTCTCTTTCAAGTCCAATTTTACAACACTAATATTAACTGCTAACAAACAATATGTTAAGAATGGCCTCATTTATTTTATTTGATGATTTATATTATATATTGATGATCACTATCCTACAAACCATAATAAATTGATTAATAGATTAAGCTTTAATGGACCATGTAAAGTATAAATATCAGATATGTGTTCATTAAGTTTGTGTTTTATGTACATACATTGTATACTAGAGTATATCTTTCATGGCCATCTCTGACCTGTAAATCTAATATAACTGTATAAAGTACAATCATGTAAAAACCGACCTATGATTTTATAGCATTTTTTTCTTTCAGTAGACAGTACTGACAATTAAAGGACCAGAGGGCCGTGACAAAATGGTTAGTGCTCTGGACTGGTAACAAAGCAATCCTGGTTCAAATCCAAGTCGAACCTGAGGTTTAAAAAAAACCTTCAACAAAAATTTGACAAAAATTTCAACTTTTTTCGACAAGTAAAACTCCAAGACAAGTAAAAGCTCACACCTATTAAAATTACAAGGCATGTAAAATTCTATGGCGTGTAAAAGTCAATAATGGCAAGTAAAAGTCTAAGACATGACTGTAAAAGTCTAAAACATGTAACAGTGTAAGGCATGTAAAAGTATAAGGTATCATAAAAGTCTAAGGCATGTAAAAGTCTAAAACATGCAAAAGTGTAAAGCATGTAAAAGTCTAAGGCATGTGAAGGTCTAAAACATGTAAAAGTATAAGGCATGTAAAAATATAACATATCATAAAAGTCTAAGACATGTAAAAGTCGAAGGCATGTAAAAGTCTAAGGCATGCAAAAGTCTAAGGCATAATAAAAGTCTAAGGCATCATAAAAGTCTAAGGCATCATAATAGTCTAAGACATGTAAAAGTCTAAGGCATGCAAAAGTCTAAGGCATGTAAAAGTCTAAGGCATCATAAAAGCCTAAGACATGTAAAAGTCTAAGGCATGCAAAAGTATAAGGCATGTAAAAGTATAAGGCATCATAAAAGTCTAAGACATGTAAAAGTCTAAAACATGCAAAGGTCTAAGGCATGTATAAGTATAAGGCATGTAAAAGTATAAGGCATCCTAAAAGTCTACGACATGTAAAAGTATAAGGCATGTAAATGTCTAAGACATGTAAAAGCCTAAGACATGTAAAAGAATAAGGCATGTAAAAGTAGAAGGCATTATAAAAGTCTAAGCATGTAAAAGTCTAAGACATGTTAAAGCCCAAGTCAACCAAAAGTCCAAAGCAAGCAAATTAAATTTGGAAAGGTACAAACTTTTTAACATTTTATGGAACAATTACAAACATTACTACAATTTGACAGGTTTCAGAGAACATGCTTGACAATATAATTCTGATTGTTATATTATTAAACTTAAATTAATAAAGTGCAATATACTATACTCTATGCAGGTTCAAACAGGTTCAATACACAGGGGTATGAAGTTAGCACCTTACTTATTTAAAATACTCATGGAAATAAAGTTAAAGACATGTAAACAGGTGCTAGTCTATCAATGACTCTGTTTTATTACCCCCTACTGTACTGGAATTAGGGGACTTTCTGGTCCATAAGTCACATGCCTCGCATTCCTGGTTCAATGTCTTTTATTTAAAGCAAATATATTTATTCATTTTCATAAATTATCAGAAAATTACCTTTAGCATCTTGAATCCTTGAACCAAATCCACTGCCAGCAATTCCGTGTGATGTCATAGTCACAGACACTAGTATTCCATTATAAGCACAGAAAAATATACATCCACACTGATACAATGAATATACACAATAAGATTTATGAATCTTCAAAAATTACACTAACTGCATTCCATTAATTCCTTCAGCCTAAACAAATCCAATTAACCTGCAAAATAATGAAAAACTGTCAGCTAGAGAAATTTACAATTTGATAAACATACTTAACTATAACAAAGTTAATGCTCCCACACTTAGAAAACTTCACCCTAGAAATTAATTTGACATTTAACTGTTGACATGAGACATTAAACTACACAAAAAATAGTGCAACAAGTGTCAATAATTTGTATATATTCAATACTGTTTTTTCTTCAACTAAATTTCAACAAAATAACAAAGTTTTCTTTGTTAGAGCAAAAATTCAACAAGCCATTATGACCTTATCATTGCTATGAAGTAACAAAAATATTACAAAGGCTTTGTAAATTTCTACAACATACATTCACTTCAAAGTATCCAAAATTTCAACTCACACTGGAACAATTCAAGGTTACTCCTAAGAAATGTCATTCTGACATACACTGATAATCAGCCCCTTTTCAGGCTTAAATAAAGTTTGTTTCTGGTTACAAGCCCCTGTGGTTACAAGCTACTTAAAAAAGGGGTTACGCAGGGAATGGTACATGTATTTCTTTTTGGTTTGTGTTGAAGCTGGTTCCAAAAAGGTAAAAAAGTGAAAAAAAGGAATGTACCGTTCCACGGCATTACAAAGGTCAAGGGGCTTGGGAAAACTAAGGGCTAGTCAGGTAACAAGAAACAAACAATTTTTTTACACCTTACTATCAGAGATCTTAATTTCAAATAATTTCCCCAGCTGGCTGATATTAAGATTCAAGTCCATATTTCAACACTAAGTCACAGAAATGATACAAAATTTGAGATATTCTCATGCTAGCTATATTCCAGTGTATATATCTGATTTAAATACATTTACCAAATCATAACAAAATCATAGATTAATTAATATATACATAACATCCACATGTAGCTATATAATATATAATATAGTATTCCAATAACCTCCATATGTTTATCATACTTTTTCATTCCACCACAAAATTTAAACGTAACAATATGAAGACTGTAAACCTTATGTCAATATTAGATCACTAATTGCTTTATATATTTGCGGTAATGAATTAGAATAATCTTCAAGGTCATTGAAAGCTTAAAATACAGATATATTGTTAAGACCTATCTTGACACAGATATAAAGCTTTTCATAGACACTGACAATCATACAAGTACATTAAGTGCTTGCAATGTTGCGCAATCATAATACCACCCAACAATGCTTCACAGATAAGATTGTCATTGTCATTATATTATGTCTTTTTAGCACAGTTGACTGATTATAATATGCAGTATTCTTGCATGATCGAACTTAAAACATGACATCAAATAAGGTTGTATTTTGTGCATCAGGCGTAAAACAATTTTTGTTTCCGGTTATCTGACCTACCCTAATTTTTCCCCGTGACCCTGCAAGACTTTTCATCAGGCCAAAGTAATGGTACATCCAGGTCTTATTGCGCACACTTTCAACAATAGAGCTAATGCTCTTAAAAAAAGTGTTCCTTACCTTCTTAACTTTACCCTATTTTAATAAGCATGTAACCAGAAACAAGCAGTATTTTTTATGCCTCATTAATTTTTATATTTGAATGAAAAATGAACTCAAAATCAACATGAATTTTGAAGTAGTAAAATATGAAAGAAATAAAAAAAAAAAATTTTTCCTCCAAAAATAAAACCATTGTGAAAGTTGCAATACAGACACTATTGGTGCATACGATGCTGGGTGACGTTTTAAAGTCTAATTTACGAGATTTGGAAATACCGCAATATTAGCGATACTGGGGTAATACCTGAAATAACTATACATCTTAATTAAGTCACACCATGTGTAACTTAAAGTCCCATAAGCTTTTAAATTTATTGGTCGTAACAGTCTATGTTTGTCCTATAACAGAGGAATCCGGTGTGTTTTCCTCCCATGCATACTTTATCAGGGCTTTTTTCCTTCTATAGCAGGGCGTCTTCCCCTCAGGAAAATTCTTTAAAATCATGCAGTTTTCCCCAAATTTTCAATTTACATAAAGTTTTTTCTTCCCCTTTTGCAAAAATTTTGCGTTATTTTTCACAAAATTTAAGGAAAAGGCCCCTTCCCCTACCTGTGAAAAAAGCCCTGTTTATAGCAAGAAAAATTGTTTCCGAAACCACCATCAATATCATTGAAAAAAATACTATTTATAGAACAGCTGTGTTTTGCCACAGTTACGCACACGTCATAAAGTGACGTCACGCGCTCTATTTACAGTTTACAAAAGCAAAAATCACTGCGAAATTAGCATTTTTAGAAGAAAAAGGGCTTGTTTCATCGGCAATTATTATCTAGGGATAATATGAGCAATTACTTGTTTTTTTGCATATTTGTTATAGCAAAACGCTAATGGGACTTTAAGACAAGGTACAGAAAACTTTCAAGTCTTATTGAAAATACAACTACAATGTTACAAATAGCTTTGCTATGTCTGTGCGGTCATTTGCATTCATTCTGCTGCGGATCATTAGATCACATGTGTTCAAAATATGGCCTAAAATATTGTTTGTTTATGGATACCAACCTATCCTATTTATTCCCAATGACCCTAAACTGTTTATTAGGCATGAGGAACATTGCATTTTTTACCTTTCCACATGCTTTCAAGGGCCAAGAAAAAGGCTCTGACCAACCTACCCCCCTACTTAAAATTAAAATGAGCATGATACCAGAAACAAATATTTTTTACACCTAAAAACTCATACAGCACTATGATTTATATGGTCATATCTGTTTGAAGATTTCATTTATATTTCAGTATTCAGTTGTTAATTAATAGGCGATAGACCTTAATGTCATAATTGTACATTGATCTAAATTACTACCTGTATGTCCCATACAGTCTACTAGCTGTAGGATGAAAAACATGAAAGATAATAGTAGTGACCTTTATTGAACCAGATAGGAAAGATTTAAAATATTTTGACAAGGACCAGATTATACTGTATAGTAAGATACAATAGATCTATTAAAGGTTTACAAGTTTACAAAGCATGGTTGGTATTAATACAAATAATTGCAATTACAACGATATGTAATAACACTATACTATGACCTTATGAATCATTTTGTCCATTCATACAACAGGTTATTAATCTAATTACTATCACTGTTGAAAATACCTCAATTTCACAGTCTAATAAAAATTGTAAGTTTATATGTTTGTTTATAATAAAACTGTTATATTGTTCATTTATTCCTAGATATGGCCATTACGACTGGATTCTGATTAAAATTTATAGGGTATAAAAAAGGCTAGAAGTGCATTCATTATATTACATTATCAGCTGGATTTTCAAGATATTTACTTTTTAATATTATTACTGTACATTGAAGCAGTGGTCTCACCGTCTTTTGGTATAGGAAGTCCATGCATCAAGAAAGCAAAATTACCCTTGATCTCTGGGTAGATAGATGTGTATACATTACATGTCTTTACTGGACCCCACTAAAAACTGAATGCATTTTTTCCTACAATTTACACTTAATGCCATGTCATTTAGATTGATAAGTGCAAGTTTTTTGTTAAGGTTATTTTTTATCATGAAAATGTCAAATGCAGTTCACCTTTCATATAAAGCTTAAACAATTAAGGCATAGTGCATTGTGGTGATCACAATTTGTATTGGACAAAAGTAATAAAGTAAATTAGAAACATAATTTATTGACATATTAATGCAAACATTATACCTGATATATACATGTATCAGATTTGTAACTGCAAGGAGTAAGGGCATATAAATGTCACTAACTTACATGTTATACTGAATCTTTCAGTCATTTGCTCTTTAAGGTGAAATCCAAATAAATCTTTAAAAAAATACATTCCGCAGGAAGATGCAAGGAGTGGAATAGATCTAGACCTATCTTCAACTAGAAAGCTTCTTTAATAAATTAATTCAGAGGTGTATCCAGGATTTCAGGTAAGGGGGCATAATATTTAGGAAAGTAGGCAGTTGGGGGCTGATATTTCATTTCTATAATTCATGGTCGGAGACTTTTAGAGGGGGGTGCACGCAGGGTGTGCCCCCCTAAATGATCCTCTGTAATAAACAATGTGATAATCATGTTGATCTAGAACCTTACCTGATACATGTATATATATAACCTTTATCTTGAATTTTAGGTGTGGATGGTTAAAATAACAAGAGAACATTCTTTTCATTGATCAAACCACTCCAACATGTACAAAACTGATATCTGATGACACTAATTACCTGACACAAGGTGCATGTTGACATAGGATCACTCATTTGACCTCAGCTCACCTCACCCCACCTTACTAAGTGCATCACTTACAGATAGGCAGACAGACAATTGTTAAATCACAAAAAAGTGTAACGGTTACCGAATTTCATTCTTTAAACCAGTAACCACATGTACTGTACTGTATCAGTGTCAGACAGTGTGCATCTGCCACTATTTATCTTAAACACGCATCACTTATATTCTGTCACAAAAATCTACACAACATATAAAATCAACAAACTTCTAATAAATAAAATTATGAACTTAAATCTACCTTTTACAGTAAGTATAATCCGTGTACAAGCATGATAAATCCGGTAAAAAACTTTAGGCTGTACACCTTAAGATACATCCGAGTTCAATAAAGTTTACCGTATAAGATAAAACTAACATTAAATGTAATCTAGATGTAACACCATCCAACCTCAGGTTTATAGTATATATACCTTGTAAATATGTTTCACTCGAGTAACTACACTGTAGAAGGTAAATTTTAAACTCCGCCACTACCAAGGTTGTTTAGATTATGCGACACTTGCGTGTCGACGACATCGATGTCTTCTATTAACGGTTTATTAGACATGTCCTTCTTTGTTTTATGACATAAACACGTGTTCAGTCAGTACTTGTCCTCAAGTCATTCAGCTATCACTTCCATTGAATGAACAGCGTTCTTGTGACGGTTACATAAACTTCAAAAGACTTTTAAGTAAAAGAAGTAATCGCTTAGGTGTGTAATTAACACATACAGCAAATGATGCGTACCTTATCTGTCTTCAAATATAAGCATCAAGTTTCAACATCATAAAAAATTATGTCGCTTTAATTAAAACTCACACAAAAAAATCTAAATTCTTCAGACTGAATGGATTCTTTTTCTTGATTGATTTATGTAAAACTGATAAATAAATTTGAGAGGTAAATAAACATGTTGAATCAATATGTTAAAAATATTGAATAATTTTTGGGAGGAAACAGTAAATTTTATACCAAAAAATTAGTTCCAAGTATTAAAAACTTAAAGTTCAAGTCATGTCACCGTAAGAAGCATATATAACAAATTTGGTTTGGGGTAATGGAAGTTTTGTCTGACATGGGGGCGGGGGTGGAGAAAAATATAGCCCCATTATGTACAGCCTGTGACCATTATACCATGATATAATGGTCCCAGGTACAGTTGATTAATTGGGAGCTCTAGGGGTAAGCCTACTCAACTCCTTTTTTTCCCTGGGGCAGCTATGGAATTACCATAGTTGTCGAATTGGCCATTAAACGGCATATCTATAAAGAATGGCGTCTCTATATAACAAATGTATTTACAAATGGTATGTACATCCTTAATAAACAGATAATTATACGACCGGTTCACTTCATGTAAATAACTGATAATTTCAAACAATTTGTACATGCAACACAATAATTGTTACTATTGTACAGAATCTCTGTTTTATGTCATAGTCCTCTTGCTCAGACCCCACGGGTCACTTTAACAAATGATTTAATAAAGGCAATGACAGGATAGTAAAATATTTTTGAAATTAATTTGAAACCCTTTAACTGTTACTTTTACACGATGGCTTTAAAAGTTCACAGTGATCTTGTAGAATCTACACAATTTTTTTCTATAAATATTACCAGAGACGTATTATACGTCTATGGTATTACAGAATTAATAAATGCCGAAAAACGCTTGACAGTGTTTGCCTGACTTAAGATGATACAAGATAACTAGTAGTATTTACTTAAAATGGTATAATACTACAATAAATTACACCATTCCTGTTCTGCCTCATGGGTAAGTATGTCAACAACTGTTTAAATTCAACAAAGATATCAATAAAAGGAACAAGTGTGTCCAATTATTCGACATAAGGACCAGTTAACCTTGTAAGAAATGGTGTGTAATTGGTATCTATTAACTCTGAGCTTACGTAAATATTTATTGCAACATCATTGTGAGAATTTACTGTATTGTTGTTGAGGCTTGTTCTATTTATTTAATGTTGACATTTTAGGACACTTGATTCCTAAGAGGTAAAAATGTTAATTTCTGGTTTCCCGACCTACCCAAAAGTTTACTAGCGATTCTAGACTTTTGTCCGAGGTTTGAATTAGCCACTTTCACTTGCAAGAACAAAAAAGTCCCTACTTAGCTACCAAAGTTTGAACTAGAAATTACTATTTTTACGCAAAATTTTATAAATTCTTAAGGAAATACTGGGCTCAATAGTTTTTACTGTTCATGCATTTTTCTTGTGTCCATTCTTTATTCGAAAAATTCAAGGCCTCGGGTCTAGCAACTTGATGATACAAGACTCGGCTTCAGCACTCTAAGGTGATAACAACATAAAATAAAAGATTTATTTTCTAGTACGTAGTTTAAAATCTGCGAATTATTGGTCCCAATTCGTGGAGTGGATTGCCACATGTACATTCCTTTTAAATCACTATTCATATAATTGTGTCGAAAAGGTACTGTTACAACGTATTTACATTCGTATATAAACAATTATATTCATGTACTGTACTGTAAGAAAAGGCAAATAAATATCAGACCGAATTTGTTTCATGTAAGATAAACTTAAATATGCATAGGAAATTCGCTAATTTACCAACTATAGACATGTGTAATTTGTGATGACAACATACTTTTAATGCTAATTTTATCAGCATGCGGAAGAAATTATCAAAAACAAAACAACAGCATGAAGAAAACCATGTAGAACAGTACAACAACTTACCTAAGATACAGAAAAATATCATTCTGGTTCAAACCAGACAATTTAGCCAGCATCAGATTTACAGATGAATATAACTTTACTGGTCAATTATATATAATCCAGTTAAGATAGAATGAGTTTTATACTTAAGGTACCAATATCAAACTGTTAACGCTTTCAATATATAATTATTTATTGAACAAGACACATATGGGCGACCAATGGACCATGGTTTTTGTAATGTCGATACATTGAGGGTATTATTAATTACAGCAAAAGTGGTTACCCTTTGGGCAAGTAATGGTCAGTGTTATGACATATTTATGGTAATAAAGAACGATAGTTGAATTAAGGAACACAGAAACATTTCAGACCACACGTTCAATTTGAAACGATTCGATATACATTGATATGCTAATCAAGTTTGTAGCTTTATCCTACCGATAATGATTGTGGATATAGTTTATTTCAAAATTCAGTAAGCCATATGCCCATGTGAATATATATATACAAATAATACAATACAATTTTCATATGACAGTGACATTACTTTGTGTATCAACATCAGAATATATGTGATTGACACAGAGGCCGTTCTTTAAAAGGTGCAATCAGTGATCCACTGGTGATAGGCCAATTATATTCTGTTCGGGGTATGTAGGAATACTCAGGGATTAAAGAATACACTGCATGCTATATTACATATACGTGTAGTCCCTGGTACACTTATTACAAGTTCCCACGATGATAGTGATTGCTATTCGCATTTCACGTTGAGCCTTCTTGAATGAAACAAACCGCATGTTTTTACTTCAAATGATCTGTTGCGCTATGTACCCGTTCAATTGAAATGCACCCGTGTTGTCCTTGTATTACGGGTTGGCTTGTTGTCGTTGTCAAAGAGCAAAATGGCACATCGATATCTTCTTATACACATCACAAGCAGCGCATCGTTGTTAAGGAACTTTTCTATGTCCGTCAATGGTTGTGACCGAGCAATTTATTTTGTGGTCAATTTATATAGAGACAGAGAACTGTGCAGTAGAAATTTCGGAATTCTCTTTAAACATGTTCGTTTTTGTAGAGTTACATGTTTTATGGTGTATCTAGTTAGAGAATGCCTTAATATTTAAGTAACATATGAGATTTTACCAAAAACTATGGTTGGAGGAAAATCAATGCAACGTACGTAAATTTTCTTTAGTACATGATTGTTGTCAACAGGAAAATGTCCCAAATCACTGAAACACACATATATACAGGGTGATCCAATGATTATGATAGGATAAATAACTTTAATAACTTTGTCAGTTTTTAAGATAGAAATATGGTTATGCATTTGTTGGAAGTGTAATGGAACCAAATTTTTGTTTGTCACAAAAAATATTGTCACACGACGTCAAGGTGACGTCAATGACGTCATCAATGACGTCATCAATTCAGTTACTTCAAAATGGCTGAAAAGGCAGAAATAATCAAACTCTACTATGAATTAGGCAAGTATCCGTCCACAGTAAGAAGAAATTTACAAAAACTGTACCCTTGCACTTCTGTACCGACGGAGCAGCAAATAAGAAGACTTGTGAGGAAATTTGAAAAGACAGGAACGGTAAATGATCGAAGAACTGAAAACGCCAGTGCGAGAGTTGGACGTTCAGATGACACCATTGAACAGGTAAAGAAAATTGTAGAAGAAACACCAAGAATTTCCATCAGAAAAGTCATGAGGGACATTACTAATCATGGTACTGGAAAAACAAGTTATGGAACAGTACGTAGAATCTTAAAATATGATTTGAAAGAAAGACCTTACAAAATAACTATCATGCAACACCTTCATGATACAGATGTTGCTGTCAGATTAGCCTTTGCTAGTTGGTTAGTTCAGAATGATGATATCATAGACAATATTTGGTTTAGTGATGAATGCCATTTTTATTTTAATGGATCTGTTAACAAGCAAAACCTGAGGTACTGGAGTACAGAGAAACCAAAATTCTATGAAGAAAAAACACTGCATAGTGACAAATTGACAGTATGGGCTGCTTTGAGTTCACATGGCATTATAGGACCCTACTTTTATGAAGAAAATAGTGAGACAGTTACTGTTACAGGTAAAAGGTACATGAAAATTGTCAACAGGAACTTTATTCCAGCACTTAGAAGAAGGGGAGCCTTTGACGACTATTGGTTTCAACAGGATGGGGCAGCACCCCACACCGCAAATGATGTGTTGGCAACATTGGAAAGAAAATTTGACGGCCGATTAATATCACTTAAAACCAACTTTGAATGGCCACCACATTCCCCGGATTTGAATCCGTTGGACTTCTTTTTGTGGGGATACTTGAAAGATCGTGTTTATACACACAAACCCAACAATTTGAATGAACTAAAGACATCTATTCGCAGTGAAATTCGCAAAATCTCAATGGACACATGTAACAATGCAATTCAGGGGTTTCGACGTCGCATGAGGCTGATTTCTGAAGAAAGAGGCGGACATATCGAACATCTGTTATAGGTTCAGTAAAATATATACCTAGAAACTTTTCTATGTAACAAAAATTTATATATATATGCTACAAATACATGTATCATGAAGTGAATTATTTCATAGACTGAAAGTGGTATTAAAATTATTTATCCTATCATAATCATTGGATCACCCTGTATGTAGATTTTTTTGCATTCGTCTCAAACACACGAACACTATGATATATCACAAGACCACTTTTGAGCGAAAAAATTAGCCACAACTGTCACAAAGTCTACCTCAGATTCACTAATCTATTTAACAAACTCAATATTCCCTTCTCAACGAAAGAAAGATTGTCAAATACTGATTTTTTTAAATATTACATAATCCGGCAAATTTACAAAAGGTAACTTATAAGTGTTTAAAACAATGTATAGCATTTACTCGCCAGCTCCAGAATCTTGTCAATGAGAATAACATTCTTTTAATTTACCAACAGGACTAGTCTGTCAAATTTTTGCTAGGTGTACACCATAAGTATAAGTATGTATAAGGAGTTGCCTTCACAGCCACTGCCACGAAAAGGTCAGCTCGCCTATACTAAGTTTCCCGCACTAGACCATGGGCACTCGATTCCGTGAGTTTAATACCCGTGTAGACGTTTTTTTTTAATTAAACGCATCAACTTGCCTATGCACTAGACGTTGCCGTTGACCCAGTGTTTCGACCATTCTCCTCACAAACTCTGACAACTTAGAAGAAATTATTTGTTTATTTTCGAAAATAGCTGGTTATTTTCCATGTTTAACTTAAACCGGAGAGCAGCCCGGTAGAATGACCAATTACACACATATGTCACCGTTTTAAACAATACGCGCACGAGATTTTCGTGCACTATATATACATATATAACACTATTAGTATAATTACTTAACATGCTACGCGACGAGACATTGAATACTTCATGCTATTCTATCGAACCGCAGTCAAGGCACAATTTGATGTATAATTTCTAGCTCATTATACCGATGACTAATTTAATGTCCTATGTACTGTAAAATGATTTTTGAGGCCTCAATTAATTACTATACATCGGATCAAAACGAAATCCCTGTTATCATCGGTGACCGATGTCAGAATCTGATTATTGCACTAAGAGACTGATTCATTGTGTTGATTGGTGATCTGTTGCAGTTAGGGCTGTGGGTCGTTGGGTAAGTAGCAATCCGATCCAATCCACGATTCAATGCTTACAATCCACAAATCGAATCGCGAACCTTTTGTTATCAAGTAACCCATAAAAAACATCAACATTGCAGTCCTGAAGACAGCTAAATTTAATTTTCTTTTAGGAATTATAATGAAGTAAATCAATATAAATTGTTATATGGCTTAAATTTACACGTTCTCCATTCCAATTAATGGATTAACCAGCATCATTTTCTGGTTTGAGCATGTGACCCAATATTTAAAGATCCGATTGGACCTCTTGGCAAACAAAGTAGTCCATGATGAGACAATATTTATTAAGAGAAAATGGATTTTTAAGAGTAAAGATTATACTTTACGTTAAAAGACAAGATTGTGAACCACGAATCCCAGTAATCAGAGTAATGACGATTATTCGTACTCGATTTTTCAATTTGATTCGCGATTACCCGAGTACTCGGATACTCGCAACAGCCTTAGTTGCAGTTGCTCTTCACTCCATTTTCTAGACGAATTATACTTATGAGTATTAGTTTATTATAGCTGTTTGCGAGTACATAGTGTAGTGTCTATTACTAGTTTGGCTAATCCTGGCCATTTGATTGGCTAATGATGATGACTTAATCTGTTTATATATAGTTGATAGGTAAGTAAATCATGCAGGCATTTCTCTGTGATGTTTAACCTAGATTAGCTGTTGTGTGGCATGATATCTGAAATGCTATTTGAAGCTCAATGTGGTTGTATCAGAGCAGATTATGGTGAATTTGTTAACATTTAGGGTTTATTCTATTTGACTGACGTAGGGTATGATATTACCATGTGCTTGTGAACTATATACATGAATTTATTCATTTGTCAAATGCTTAAGATTGTCAATATATGTGTATTACTCATATCATGTAAATATGTTATACTCTCCATAATGAAGGGTTGAATAACATATACAGTCAATATCCTTTATGAAAAAAACAACTTCATACAAAAAAAACATAAACCAATATATCGAGGGCTCAGCGCAACACTGTCGTAACTTGTTCTTATTTCAATATGAGTTACGACACTGTTGCGTTGAACCCTCGATATAATTATGCTTCTTTAAATTCGTCTACCTATAACGTTTTGTTATAGTTTTTCTTGTTATAACTGCTTATTCGATTGATTTAACCCTCTCATGTACTTGGTCCCAGATCATATCAGATACATTAACAGCGATATAATTTAGCGGTGTTTAACCTATCATTAATTTTAGCGTGTGATCGTTGGAAATAAAGAGTTTCTAGTGCTTTATTTTTGGAAGCGTGTGGAAAACGTTATATTTTATAAAAAATCGTCTCGGTGTGTAATGTAAAGTGACATTTCTATCAGACACGTCGACGTATAAGTGCAAAGATGCCTCGTATTATGATAAAAGGGGGTGTTTGGAGGAACACCGAGGTATGAATTCATTTGTTTTATGTTTAACCTAATTTTTAGGTGAATGGGTGGGGTAATGTAAATATTCACTGGAATAAGGAATGCAGGCTTCCTAAAAGTTGTCTGTCAGTCGGTTTGTCTGACACAGAACGGGCAAGTTTTTATTGCCAGCTCCGACCAGGGAGATGTTTGACTTCAATGAATTATTTCATGAACTGATGAATAAATAACATCTCAGTGATGATCATTCAATCATAGTGTAGCGGTAAATTGGTTGCAATATTCACCAGTCTGATTAGCTCAGTTGGTAGAGCATCTGACTTGCAAACAGGAGGTCGTGGGTTCGTGCCCCGCATCGGGTACATCATTTTCCTGCTCCTATTACGAGTCTAACAGACGAAAGATCCTGAAGAATAAGATTTTGTAGCAGTATGGTATAGATTGGCTGTGATATTATCCAGCTTGATAAGCTCAATTAGTAGACAGCGTTTTTTTTCACCTCATTGGGAACGGGTCCGGTACCGATCAAATTGGGAATTTTCGCGTTGTGAAAAGTGCCAAATTGGGAATTTCATGTCGCGAAATAAGGCAAATTGGGAATTTTATATAAGGTGAATAAATTACAGTTTTAGCAAGTCACATAGATGATTCTGCTTTCTTTTTGTAAGTTTTATAATCTAAGTTACTTTTATGATCTTGTTTCATAGGTTTATGCACATAAAAATGTGAAAAATAACATTGGATCATATTTATTGATAAGCAAAAAAGTCAAAGCCATCATAGTAATGTATTTATACAGCATGTTCACATGAAAGAACACTTCTGGGCCTACCTTTAGAGAAAAGGTGGTGGGGCCTTAGAAAAGGGAAAAACAGCATACATATCTACTCCCTACATTTGGTTATCAATAGGTTATAACCTTGTTGATTGCAAACAAAGAGCTCGCCTACTTAATTGATCTTATTTATCAAAACTTTATTTCAAGACCATAAAATTCTACTGTAGGGGGTTTAGGAGAATAAACATTCTTTTTAGTCAAGGGACATGATGTCAAATTTGGTCCAATGTCAGTCCCCCAAAAACTTGAGTATCTGACACTCTTGTTTCGCTTGTGTGTGCCTGTGAAAAGTTCACAACATGTTACATTCATCAATTTTCTCATGAATATTATTAAGAATCAGGATCAAGAGCCTTAAATTAGGATTGCATAGAGTAAAGTCTACCTGGTTGTCATGCACTGCTGATCGTGTTCTGCTCTAACACTACACGTAACGAAACGAGAACGTAACTTCTCATTTTCGACCCGAAAATCGGTTAACACTCTCAGCTGGGCGCAATAGAGACATAAAGTCAAAATCGGTTTGATGTCTGGAAGTAGAGCCACTTTCTGTTTAAGTTTTTTACAATATTACATGTATACTGTCGTGATTTATACTTTCGGTTTGACTCATTTTCGGGAAATCGACTGGTTTCGTTTTCTTTCCATGCGCCACATGTTTTATCCTAATTATACGGCAAACCAGTCTACCTATTTTTTTTCGTACTCGGAATTATTCGATCTAACATTGTACACATGAAAATGCCGTTATCGGCAGTAAAATTTGTGTTAAGAGATTGTGATTATTAGGTGGTTTCGGACGATATTGATTGATATTTTAAAATAAATTGGGAAAAGGGCAATATTGATCAAATTGGTACAGGTCCGTGCTCGAATTGGGACGGGTCCGGTAGAGATTGGGAACGGGTCCGTTTACCGGCCCCGTCCAAAGAAGGAAAAAAAACGCTGGTAGAGCATCTGACTTGAAGGCAGGAGGTTGTGGGGTTACATTATTTTCCTCCTCCCTATCAATATTACATTTGGTGCCGCGAGTGCATGTGACTAGCCTTGGAATCCTAGAGCTAGGGTGAAGCATTGGCTGGGTTAGTCTCTAAGGAACATGTGGTTGTCGCAATTAATTTCTTTTAGAAAAAGGAAAATGGAATGTAGCAGTATGGTAATTGGTATATATAGTATTTGTACTTATAAATTGGCTGTGATATTATCCTGTTCAGTTATTAGCTCAGTTGGTCCCTTCAGTTACCAACAAGCAACATGTCGCACCATCAGGGATTGGAACACCTTACCCACTAGCACTGTGTCTGCTCCGAGTCTTGATGCATTCAACTTCAAGGTTCATTTACATACTAGTAAATGACAGTCGTGTTTTTATCTTTTTTTTAAAAAAAAGTTTGTTAAGTGTCACTGTAAATGTGTAATGCACTAGTGAAGTGGTAAAAACAATAAGAGTAAGACTATATAACATGAAATTTGCGCACACCAAACACGGCAGAATAGTCAACATATTGACAGAGGCCGTTAACCAATAGAAGTAGAAGAAGCGTCTGCCTTAGAAACACAAGGTCGCGGATTTGAGCCTGGCGTCATGTACAATATGTTCCTCCTATTACAATTTCATAGTCATACAATGGGGCTGGGACAGATAGCATTGTGATGAGAGTCCCAACAATTTCAGCAATGAATAATCAAAGAGTTACTGACCCTTGAGCAGTTGAGGACCAAAAAGTAAATCACAAGAGTCAAACTGAAATTTTCAAGTGTCAAAAGTCTTTAGATCATATGAACTTGGAATTGAATGTTGATCAATGTGAAACTTAACTCAGACTGCAGTCTGCGAAATTAGCAGTTGTCCTGTTGTCCTGTCATTCGGACAACCAAAATTTTGGTTCGGTCAACCAACTTTTCATTAACAAATCAAATGAAAAGCAGTAAAATTTTCAGTTTCAGGCAACCATATTTCGAACCTTAATTTCACAGACTGAGACTGTGTATTGTTCTTGCAACAGATAAACAATATTGTTAACATGATTTTACCATTTTGCAGGATGAGATTTTGAAGGCAGCTGTGATGAAATATGGCAAAAATCAATGGGCTAGAATTGCTTCATTATTGCACAGAAAGTCTGCTAAACAGTGTAAGGCAAGATGGTAAGGATATTAATATACTTCAATTTCATACATATCCATTTTAAAGTTTGTAAGAAGCCTGTTTAGCAACCCAACTGAATTTTCGTCTTCATCATTACAATCTACACAGTCTAAAAGACACAGGCTTACTATTGATGGAATAATTTGTGGTTTTTGGAATATCTTCAAAAAGTGTTAAGAATTTAAATTTGCATATTACCTCATTTTTCATGAATTTTTTATCTGTATTCTGTATTTAAGGAAATATTCCACGATTGGGAATCAAACAAAGTCTTCTAAAATTCATTTTATTCATATCTTTTAATATAGACATACGATGTTAATGACGGTATCTTTATATTATGATTTTAATCTTTGAAGAGTTCTGAGTATAAGTAATATAATTATATAGTACAATCATACATGATGTTCATAAATGTGTCATAGGTATGAATGGCTGGATCCTAGCATCAAGAAAACAGAATGGAGCCGGGAGGAAGAAGAAAAACTATTACATCTGGCCAAACTTATGCCTACTCAATGGAGAACTATTGCTCCCATTGTAGGAAGAACAGCTGCTCAATGCCTTGAGCATTATGAGTTTTTGTTGTAAGTATTGTCTTTGTTTATCAATTGTAGTAATAACCTTTGATTTGTTGAAATGTGCTTGATGTATAAGTATAGTTTGCTGCGAAACATATGTATCTAAGCCATCCTTAAAAAATATTGCTACCTACTCATCAAAAAAGGCCCCTATTCAATTTTTTTCTGCCTCTGGTGTATTTTTTTTTTAAATAAGAAATAGCATTCTGACATGTATTTTGAGTTCAATAAAAGAATTAAAATGTATTTCCTACCTACCTACACACTGACAGTTCTCTGGCTTGGGTTGCCGCTAATGAACATAAAATATTTTAAACTCTTTTCTTCAAATCATCTATGCATTACTGTTATAAAAAAACATCTAATTTTAATCCATAGAACTGTTGGTCTTTAGAGCCAGGTTGTCTTAGGACTGGTCTGACTGTAATCTTCATTTATTTATACAGAGACAAAGCTCAGAATCGTGATGAAAGTGAAGATGATCCTAGAAGACTAAAACCTGGCGAGATTGATCCTAATGCAGAGACAAAGCCAGCCAAACCAGATCCTGTGGACATGGACGAAGATGGTTGGTTCTGTTAAATGAAATTGTTCTAGTCTTCCTGATTTAAGTGGTTTGAAATTTATGGTATTCAAGGCCTTTTTTCCAAAAATTGGGAATGGGCCTTAGCTTTTCATTTTTTAAAATTCAAGGGCCAAATTGGGACAAAAACCGACCAGTTAAAATATGTATTAAGAAAACTCTTTATCAATTGTTACTTTTTAATAGTTTTATTCCCAGAACATGAGAAATAGATTTAGGGAGAATTTTATCAAATTGGGATTTCCAGCATTGTATTTTGGGGAATTTCTTTCACCAACTTGGGAGAAAAATAGACTTTTTGCAATTGGGAACTCACCGATTTTCCGTCTCTGTTATAGAAGAAAAAATGGCCCTATTCTAGTCTCTGATTTAAGTGGTTTGAAATGAATTATTTAATGCTGTACATATTGTTTACCTAAATTGCTGATTTCAATTTGTTTAAGAGATTGTCATGTATATCTTACATGGCAGTTGAATATTGATCCTGATTAGTCAGTGAATAAGAAATTACAATTAAGTGTTATTGGGGAAAAAGGTTCAGTCAGGTCAAAGCTTGTTTTATTGAGTAAACTCAGTAATTTAGGCCGCTTAGCCTTGTACTTATTTCATTCTAAATATGTCATAAATTATAATTTTCTTCAGTCACAAATGACTACAACTGAGGTCACTAAAGGATCGGGTGCTTGTTTACATGTATTTCTTGCGTCACAAATCAGTGGCATTAATTGTAATTACCTTATCATGATCTTTAAATGTCTTGTAGAACTTGAGATGTTGTCAGAAGCTAGAGCTAGGTTAGCTAATACTCAGGGTAAGAAAGCTAAACGTAAAGCTCGTGAAAAACAACTTGAAGAAGCTAGACGTCTCGCAGCCCTCCAAAAACGTCGGGAACTTAGAGCCGCTGGAATCGAGTGAGTCAATCTGCTTGAAAAATTGTAACACATGGAAAATGTTTTAACTCTAGTTTTATTGCCTTATTACGTAATTTGTTGTCCGTATTTCTTTTTTCGCTCTAACAAAATTTTATGAAGACATTTTTTTTTATTTTGCTCTAACAAAATTTTATGTAGACAATTTTTTCTTAATTGTGTTAATTGAGTTTTATGTAAAAAATTTCTGGTATTTTTATCTTAATATTACTACATGCTTATTGGCTGTGCTTCAATTTATATGATTCATTGTTTTGTTCTTCTCAAACGCTGATATGAATTATTTTATGAGTAATATCAATTAATATTTTTTTTTAGCATTAAGAAGAAGGCAAGAAGGAAGCGTGGTGTAGATTACAATGCTGAGATACCATTTGAGAAAAGACCAGCACCAGGTAAGCTTAATGTGTACATTCTTACTTGTTCTTCTGTCATTTTCATATCCAGGGTTTTACACTGACTTTAAAGTTTTGGGGTCCTTAGGACTCTGGTTGTTGTTTTAGTGGGGTCCTGTCATAAATTTCAGGGGTCCCTAGGTCATTCTGTGTAACAATTTAAGACATGAATCTTCATGCTTTTTGCAAGAGTTTATTTGCTTTATTAAACAAAAAAGAACTATCAAAGATCTGTTATCACTGTAGACATATAGAAAATGAAAATAGCTTGTCAAATCTTATTCAGTGATCTCGCTTACTTTAATACCCTGAATATATTTTACGAAAAGTCTGCATCCCACAGGACTCGATTCAGACATCTTAAGGGGTCCTGGGCAGAAATTTTGGCATATTTGAAGCAGAAAAATGAGTCCTGTAAATCCCTTCATATCATATCCTAATTATGGATATATGCATTTTGACATATTATGCATTATGTTACTAGTAGATTTATATGATGTGTGAATAGCTTGTAAGAATATGTTACTGTACAATAAAATGACTTGTACATACTGAAAACTTGGATAATTTTCTATAGAATTAAATTGTTTGCAAAGGCTGACACAAAGTCACATTGATGTAATTAGATGTATAACCATAATTCTATGCAGTTCATATGAGGAGTACATTTTTCCTTTGCTATTTATTGACCCTTGAATCATTGTGTGCTGTCCATGATTCTTTTGACCATAAATATTTATGCACTATTAATTGACCCTAAATAATTGTGGGCAATTTTTTTACCAATAAACAGTTGTGTGCAAAATATTGACTGGTGATATTGTGTGCACTTTTTTTACCCCTAAATAATTGTGGGCAACTTTTTTACCTCTGAATAATTGTGTGCAATTATTTTACCTCTGAATAATTGTGTGCAAACTATTGACCCATAATAATAATTGTGTGCAAGCTTTTACCCCTAAATAACTGCTGGCTGTTTATTGACCCTTAAATAATTATTTTTTTACAGGATTTCATGATACGGCGGAAGAGAACTATGATCCTCTTGACCCAAACTTTAAAAGGTTGAGACAACAAGATCTTGATGGTGAAAGAAGAGATGCCAAGGAAGAGGTATAGTCTTAGATCTGTTGTATTCTCTCATATCATATCATATATCATATCATTCCATTCTCAAAACTTTAGGGTTAGATTTATTAGATAGATTTATTTCGACATAAAATGAACATTTACATGGCAATCATAATATTAAAACATACAAATACAGTACATCGATACATGTGTAAGCATGAATTAATAAAACAGCCATGTCAAATCAACATTAAATATCAAGGCTAACACAAGAAAGGGTTCAGAGGAACCCTTATTTCCATTGTGGTTGTGGGCAATTTTTTTACCCATAAATACTAAGGTAAGGTTGAAAAGGTAAAGCTGATTAATGTTTGAATACAAGTTCAGATGTGTCAGAGCAGTGATGTGGTCAGACAATGGACCAATAGTATCATTATATTCTGATCTCGAATTACTAATAAACATGAAAGACAAGATTTGAGATCAGAGACCGATCTCATGTTTTATATCCTCTGCATTCTGCTCTCTCTTGACAGACGGAAGTTGGTTTTATCAGATAAGTTCTGAAAACAAAGATTCTGGTAGGTGAACATTACCATAAAACATAAGAGTTTTGGAACGTTAGTTTTGTAAGAAATCATTTTTTACAATGATGCACCTTAATTTCAGAGAGATAGAAGGAAAGACAAAGATAAACAAAAGAAAAGGAAAGAGAGTGATTTACCTGGACATATAGCAGGACAAAGCAAGTATGTTGAGTGTTGATTCTAAGTTTTCGTTTCCTTAATTTTAAATGTTACAATCTGAAAATACACAAATATTATGTCACCTTAGGATTAAAAGGGTCTATTTGACAAGTATGAAAAGCAGATAGATCCTTTTAATTCTAAGCAGATGACTGTAATGCTATATATATAATCATTTGCACCATATTTTGGCACTTTGGACCCCAGCTATGTGTACCTGTAGACATTGCTTTAAACAGTTTTTGTTTAGAACCGTTATGAAGATTTTTACTGCATTAATCAGGAAGCATCCTGGGGATTTCATTGTACAATTTTAATAACCACAGCAACTTAAGGGCCTGAAATCTGAACTGTTCATGTATTGATAGTGATCATCAGATTGGATTCTGCTAGTCCTCTTGAAATATGAATTGATATTTACATATTTATTGTTCAGTTTCCAAGAGCCTGTGAAGAAAAGAAGTAAATTGGTGCTTCCAGCACCGCAAATCTCTGAAGCAGAACTTGAAGAGGTAGGTCATGACTTTTCTAAACATTTTTTCTGGTCATTTTTAGCTTGGCTGTTTTCGAAGAAAAAGTCTAGCTTTTGTGAACACTGTGTTGTCTGCATCATGCAAAAACTTTAATGTAGCTCATAAATCAGAAACTATAAGAGGTAGCAACATGAAACTTCATGGGTGGATAGATCTCACTGAGGTGGTTAACAGATGAGTATTGACACCGCTTGCGGCACTCTTGTATTCTGATTTGTGCTTGTACGGTAGTCAATATTATATAACTTATACTACATATGAAGGTGTTCTAATTGTACTGTCTTGTACTGTGTGAACAATTTGTATGTATGTAATACTTATATTATTAGTGATACAGTCAAACCTGTGAATAAAGGCCACCCTTAGGATAGAAAAAAAAGGTGGCCTTTATTGAAGGATGGCCTTTATTTTGGGGTCAGTTTGTTCTACTTATACAATGACGGTTTGTTAAAGAATGGCCTTCATTCACAAGAGGGCTTTTATTTAGAGATGGCCGCTAACACAGGTTTTATAGTGATTTGATACAGAACTCATGATAGATTTGTATGAAGATCTTTCTCAGCTTACAATTAAGCTTGAAATTGCGAGTTTACAACATTAGCAATGAATAGATATTTAGCATGTATTGACATTGCAGGTTGTTAAAGTTGGGTATGCTAGTGAAAATGCTCGTGCACAGGCTGAGGAGTCTGGTATGCAGAACGGAGCTACACAAAGTTTACTACAAGATTATTCGGTTACACCTGGTTCCTCTGCTCTACGGACTCCAAGAACACCCGCGTTAGCATCAGATGTACTTATGCAGGTATATATATATTTACTTAAACATACTGTTTAGTGTTTACCTAGTGGCAAATTGATAACAATACTCCGTAATCAGCACTCAAATCTCTATGTACTATTTTTTATCTGGAATTTACAATGTTAGATTCTGTAATGAAGTAAGAATTCTTTTGTTGAGTGTGGCTTCACTCAAAACTTAGCTCTCAAATTCCATAATTACTTATAAATCTGAAGTACAGACACATAAAACATAAAATAACACTGCCAGTAGTGGACATGATTTATCGTTTGACTGAAGATATTACATCCTTTGTTAAATTGTCCTCCACCTCTGAATTATGTGGACTAGCTTGTCAGTAGCTTGTGAATTGAATGTGCTTATTACTGGTTAAAGCCTAAATGAAGTCCAGGAAATTTTGTTAGTATAACTGTCCACCACGATATAACTGGATGTTGAAAATGGCGTTGAATCAGATGAAAGAAAACAATAAATTCAATACCTACATTATATTTCATAAGACCTGATTACAATCTTCAATTGGAATGTAAATATCTGTGAACCTACAAAAATATTTTGTATACAATAATTTTCAGGAAGCACAGAACATTATGGCTCTCACTAATGTCGACACTCCATTGAAAGGTGGGTTGAACACGCCACTGCATAACTCAGATTTCAGTGGAGCAACACCACAACAGCGAGGTCAGCAAACACCAAATACTGTCCTTGGTACTCCATTTAGAACTCCAGGACCTGGGGAAGATGCTAGTGGTTAGTTAGTCACTTAATTATACTATGTTTTGTTAGATTTTATATTGTCATGTTAAAGGTCAAATTATATAGTCATGTTTAAGGTCGAATTATATAGTCATGTTTAAGGTCAAATTATATAGTCATATTTAAGGTCAAATTATATAGTGATGTTTAAGGTCAAATTATATAGTCATGTTTAAGGTCAAATTATATAGTCATATTTAAGGTCAAATTAATAAGACTCGCCCCTTATTTAATAAACATTCTTTAGATTTTGCTGATTAAATCCTTTGGTTGGCACCTCTAAAATTAGAGTTTATTTCTTTAAGTACATGCTAATGGATTTTAATTGATTCAAGAATTTCTTGTCTATTAAGGTATGACACCTCGAGGTATGACTCCCATGTTAGGGCAGAATGGCCAGCCAGGCATAACACCACTAAGAACTCCAATGAGAGACAAACTTAACATCAACCAGGGAGATGACTTTGAGTCTGGATCATTTGAACAAGTAAGAGAACTGTAAACATAATGATTAATATAATGTTAATAGGTGAGTGTTTTCATAACGGCCTTGTTATTGGGCTGAAGACTGTCATATAAGCCTGAGGCCGAAGGCTGGGGGCTAATATGACTGTCTGAAGCCAATACTGACAATTTTATTAATTAACTATAGACTATAACAGTGCTTTCATAATGGACGAGCTGGACAGCCAATCAGAATGACCGAATCTCATAATAGCCGAGTTTTTCATAATGGCCGAGCTGGACAGCCAATCAGAATTAACAAATCTCATAATAGCTGAGTTTTTTCATAATGGCCGAGTTTTGTGTTCATATTGTCTTGGTGAATTTCATAACGGCCCAGCATTTGAAGTGAAAACGCGCCTAATATTGAACAGTTAATTAATAATGTACGTTTATTGCTTGGCACATTAAAGAACCATGAAAAGATTTCTGTATTTGAATCATTTATGATGTACAAGGTCACTTGTCAAATAAGGATTTAAAATCTTAACAAGCTATCAAGATCAAAATGTAGTACATGTAGTTCAGACTACATGAATTGAGTAAAAAATTACTGGCAGAGATTTTTGTGAGGCAATAGGCCTCATATCACATTTTTCTAATCACAATTTTCCTTAATTCCGACCTTGATACCTTGCCTTAGTGCTGACCTTGACACCTGAACTGCGCATTGGACGAGTTTGATAATTCCTCTCAAGAGCGGCCCTCTGTAGAGCAACAACCTTCTATAACAACACCTTCAAAATTTCCTTTAGCTTGATATTTACTATAAATTTAACCTCTGTTGAGCAATAACCTCGTAATAGTGCCAATATTTGCAGCTCCCACAGGGTGTTGCTCTACAGAGGTTGTACTGTATATCTAAGTACCAGTTTATATTAGAAACAAAAGTGATACTTAACAAAAATTATTTTTGGTTCGACGGTAACAAAAATGATGAATTTTCATGTCTAATGCATTTACAGCTATGTACTTTCCCTGACTTTATTTTACTTTATAGATATTTTTCTTAATCTTAAATACAGAAACATTGGTATGATGAGTACAAATACATGTAGCTTTTACAAGATATAATTGTGGTTAGACAAAATGTTATTACAAAGTATTCTATTCTAAGATTTAATTCTTCAATGCTCTCTATATATTAGCAACAGGATCTCGGAGAACAGTTACGCAAAGGTCTAGCTGGTTTACCTCAACCAAAGAATGATTTTGAAATTCTGGTTCCCGAAGATATGAATGAAGATGGGGAAGACATGGGGGACCAGCATCAATATGTTGAAGATCAAGCTGATCTTGATGATAGATCGGAAGCAGATAGACGAGCTAGAGGTAAGGTTCAGGTCTTGTGATCTAGGTTACCTTCATGGAGTAGGCCATCAAATTTCTTTTATAGTTTCATTTAACCTGTGAACAAAGGCCATCCCTGGATAGACAAAACATGGGCTTCATTGGAAGGTGACCTATATTTGGAGGTCATTTTATTCTAAATAATCACTGACCGTTTTTTTTAAATGACCTTATACTGTATTTTCATTCATTTTCGCTGGGCTCAATTTTCGGTTTTTACTTAAATGGCTATTTCTTGGGGACATAAATTTGAGGATTTTGATTTTTGAAAAGACTTATATCTGCATTTAAATTCGTGGGGATTTGATTTCATGGATGAGCCGACCCACGAAATCCACGAAATTAAATCCCCAACGAAAATTAATGATTCCACAGTATATAGGATGTCCTTTATTTGGAGGTGGCTGCTAACACAGGTTTGACTGTTGGAAGAGGATATTCTTATCATGGAAACTCAGAAAATTTCTGGTTTCATTTGCAGAGGAGTTCAGGGCCCGTATTCAATATACATCTTAAGATTTTTTTAACTTAAGTCGAAATTTTTACTTAAGTGTAATTTTTTTTTTCATGGTAAAAGTTTGTAAACCAGTCATCAAAAGTGTGAACATGAATTATCATTTTCATAATTGGCATCTTTAGAACAAAGATAAAATCATATTATTGTGATTTCCTCCTTTCTATTAGTACAAAAGAGTTAAGGAATAAGTCGAATGTAAGGAAAAATATAACTTAAGTTAAAAAATTACTTAAGATGTTTATTGAATACCGGCCCAGTTGTATTTCTGTTTGATTCTAATATGCAGTTTAATTATGTGTTGCCTTGAATTCTGTGTTCTATCATGATTGTTAATTAATGAAACTGTTGAGTTGATTCCATTGGAAGTAGTATAAAACAGTGATGAAGCACAATGTATATTTATAATATAGGTTCCTTAATGACTGAAACTTGAGTTTACTAAGTTTGTTTAAAATTTTCAGCTGAAAAAGAACTTCGGCTACAATCTCACGCTGTTCAGAGAAACTTACCTCGTCCATATGATGTGAATGAAAACATATTGCGTGATGTCGGACCAGGAGATCCATTGTTAACTGACTTACAGAAGGTATTGTACAGTGTTCACAGTTGTGTATTGTACACATCTTGTTAATGGTTTATTTTGTTGTTAGATAGTCAAGTCCGAACCGAAAAATATGAATTTTTCTATTTTTTCTGAAATAAATGTCACGGAAGTTTATTGATACCACAGAAGTATTTTGATTATTTCCACTGATAAGCGACTAATTGATTTGAAATAAGCAAAAAATATAATTGAATCGGTATCACTTTATCAGGTTTTTTTCTTGAATTTTACATCACATCAAAAGCTTGGGCAATTTGTCCTTGTTAAATAATGGAGGAAGACCTCAGACTTATAGGGGGTAGAACCACCAACCTGTTGTAGGCTGGCTTCATAACATGTGACATTTGGTCCCAAGTGGGAATCCAACTCAAAGATTGATTACTAGTCAGAGACCGTAACGGCTCTACTACAGAGTTTCCTACGTTTTCTACATAGAGTGATCATATTCAAAACTGATATTTTTAATAGTTTATAATGCTTGAAAAATGATATATTTTTACTCTCAAATATCATTTTACCAACTTTTCTAAACCTAAAAAGTCTTTTGATCAATCATTTTGATCAAACTTATAAATACAGTACAACTTCTCCAGAAAGGCCCTCTATTGATCAGTAACATTCCTTTAACAATAGCATGAATTTTTCCCTCTGCAAGATCTAACTATTAATTTAACCTCTCTTGAGCAATAACCTCTCAAGAACAACGTAATTTTGCTGCTCCCAAAGGATGTAGCTTTGGTGAGGTTGTACTGTGTATACAATTATGTTTTGTCTAATTCTGCTTAATTTATTACCTCTTTTGCTCGCAGGCTGAAGAGCTCATCAAACGTGAAATGTTGATTATGCTTCATCATGACTCAGCTAAAAATCCTACTGACTCCCAGTTAGGTATTGCATCTGGCTCAAAGAAGACACAACCAAGTCAACAAAGTGTCGCGAACCAAGCTGCGCATTTAGCATTCCTTAAACAGCATCCTCTTGAAAAAATATCAGAAGAAGAAGTGGAGCTGGTAAGTGAAATATATCCTTTATTTTACCCATAGTTATACCCACGCAATCCTGAAATGCTACCTGATAACAGCTACCTAATACAAATTTTTACCCAACCTGAAATACAGTAATATTCCGCAACCAGTAACATATGATAGTTTCCTATAGTTTACTGCTATATTAATATTGGCTTTAATGCATGGCCATAAAGTACCTTTCAGCAGTTTTTGGTAATCTGTTTTGAGTGAACTTGTAAGAAAACTTGTGAATTCAGAAGTTGTATGATTACAGGCTAGAGATATGTTACATCAAGAGATGGAAGTTGTCAAGGGTGGTATGGGACATGGTGATTTGTCGTTGGAGGCATTTTCTCAAGTATGGGATGAATGCTACTCACAAGTTCTTTATCTACCCTCACAAAATCGTTACACAAGGGCTAACTTGGCCAGCAAAAAAGACAGAATTGAGTCATTGGAAAAGAGGCTTGAGGTACGTTGTTCTGTTCAAAATACTTGGAACACCACCCCAATAGTGTAAATCCCTGTCACTCTGTCTAATTCTCTATCTTATGGGTGTAAGTCCATATATTATGTGTATAAGTTCATTTCTTGTGAGCACAAGTCCTTTTCTTATATATCTCCATTTTGAATCAAGTATAACAACATTTATACTGAATTAATTTTTCAGGATTAAGATTGTTGGCTGTAACGTATTTATTGTTTTCACTAATCAGTTTTTCCTTTACTTTTTAGAATAATAGAGCTTTTATGACAAAAGATTCAAAAAGGGCTGCAAAATTGGAAAAAAAGTTAAAGATTCTTCTTGGTGGATATCAGGTTAGCTAGCTACTTCATTACTATTGTGCCCTATCTTACCTGATTCCAGGAAACTTATAGATGATTCAATTCTGCAATCATCATTATTTATTTAATCAGATTTAGGCTGAAAATTAAGATAAGTTTGTTCAGAGTGCACCGACCCAGAATTTTAGCACTGTGTAGGTAAGTAGGTAGGGAGTAAAAAAAATACCCCCCCCCCCCTAAAAAAATTATTTGCTAGGATTTCCGTGAGTAGGTCTTTCGGCCTTAACGCCATATTCAACATTGTTTCAGTTATATTGTAGTTGACAGTGTTACCCTAACCAGCTTCCCTGGACTTTATTTAGGCTTTGACCAGTGCTAACCATATTCTATCTGCAAGCTCCTGCCTAGCTACCACACGTAATTTAGAGGTAATGGACAATTTGACATAGGATCTAATATCTTCAGTCAAATTTGTACCGGACAGCGTTAGCCTTGCCCGGGGTTCGAACTCACAACCTTTTGATCTGTAGACCAAAGCTCTTTCCACAGAGCTAACCAGACAGGCCCCTGCATTCATAAAGTTTGTTGCATAATGCGACTGTTGTTTTAGAAATACAGATAAACATGTCTGTAGAGATCATTCATGGCTGTGGTCTGTACTTTCAGAAGTCTCTTTAACATTGTATGTTTGTATTTAAAGTAAAACTGCTAGTTCATACAGGTTCCTGATTTAGATTGTTCCTAGGCAATGTTTTGACCAGATATTTAAACAAGGCTCGTCTGATTCTTAACAAGGTTTGAATGAGGCATAACAGTCTTCAAATTTAGTATTGGACCGTGGACCAAGTCCGCCAAAATGGCCACCAGTCCAGTAAATTTGAAAAGATAAGTGATCCGACGGGGCCCGTAAATTTTCAATGATTATTTGACCATGTTTCAAAACAAAGATGAATATTTTAAACACTGTAAAATAATATGTTTTCTAGCCAAAAATATGAAATTTTGTATGTTCTCTTTTTGGTCCACTAAAAGTTCAAGTTTGCATTTTCACTGGACCGAATGTCTAGTGCTTAATAAAGTTTTTTGTGAAGACTGACGTAATGAGAATGAATATCACTTGTGATTAATAACCAAGTTAATAACTTTGTAAACTTTGTTGTACAGTATGATTTTATATTGTGTAATATATTATTATTGCACTTACCTGTTTTAGTCAAGTAGTCAAGGATTATTGAAACAAGTTTCTGAGCTCTAAACCAAGTTAATAATTTTGTAAACTTTGTTGTACAGTATGATTTTATATTGTGTAATATATTATTGCACTTACCTGTTTTAGTCAAGTAGTCAAGGATTATTGAAACAAGTTTCTGAGCTCTAAACCAAGTTAATAATTTTGTAAACTTTGTTGTACAGTATGATTTTATATTGTGTGATATATTATTGCACTTACCTGTTTTAGTCAAGAAGTCAAGGATTATTGAAACAAGTTTCTGAGCTTTATGAACAGTTAGAACAAACGTTTGTAGAGTTGACAACATTTGAAAATCTACGACAGCATGAAATTGGAGCTATACCAAAACGAATGGAGGTAAATAACTCTGTAATTTGTAGACCAATCCATGTATGGACTCTTTATAGATTCATTGATGAATTCTGTGGTCTTGTCGAGTAATTTCGTTTATCTAATTTCTACATTGATTTTGACCAAATGGGGCAGTGACCAAATAAATTGCCTAAATCATGTCAGTAGGTCATGCAGTTTGCTTTATTTTCGTCATTTTGTATTCCTATGCGCCATAGTCAGCATGTTGCAATTTATTGTGCTTTATAACATGAGAGAATTTTATAAATTAAGTGGATACTTTAGGCATAGATAACAAAAAAAAACTAAATCATTTTGTCGAAGAACTTCATGTTTTACTTGTATGTTTTTATTTTGTCATAAGTATTCATTTAGATGTTCATACATTTCAGTCGCTCACCGAGGATGTTGTTCGACAGACAGAGAGAGAACGAGAGTTACAGAAACGATACAGTGATCTACAGTTCAGAATGTCATTGTTACAAGTCACTAAATGAACAATCAGTTTATATTATCATGTCATTACATTGTGTTATATCGTACCTTCATGATTGAATAAATTCACATATTTCAATATGAAATAAATTATGGTTTGTCTTACATTTAACAACAAAAACCCCTGAAAATGGGACTCCATAAAAACTAGACTCCCTTAAAACAGGACTCCCTGAAAACAGGAATTCACTGAAAATTGGAAGGATTTTTAAAGTCCCATTTTTCGGCTGAATTTATCAAAAGTTCTCTGAAAACCAGAATTCTCGAAACTAGACTTGGCCCAGTCCAGTTTTGAAGGGTTTATTGTATACATATTTTTACATCTGAGCCAACAAATGCAGGCTTTCTTCTTCCTCAAACAATTATAACTCGCATTTTTAGCCAAAAAGCAGGGCAAAGTAGGGATTTCTGATGTTAAAAAGTAGGGATAAAGAAAGTGAGTCAATCACCAAGATCTGTCTAAAGTTCAAACATGTCAATGTTGTCACTACTGTACATTTATACAGATGACATTGATATAATTATTAAAACAATATGCTCAAGGAAATTCAGAAAAATTGAATTGTTTTGAAGACCAAAAATTTATTACTTTTGTTTTGCCTTTTTGATAGCAAACAGACTCATTTAATGTTATTATCATTAAATGCAGTAAGTGTAACAGACTGAAAGAATTTCATGCTTCCTCCAAGGTCCAGACTGCAAGTAATCTGACATCACAACTTAGAGAAAATAATTATCGACCCTATGTGTAAGATACAAAAAAAATTGTCTTAAAATAGATATATGAATCAGTCGATATTACCTCTACATAATCTTAGCATACAAATGATACACCAATGTGATATAAACGCCCATATGTGATACACACACGCTTGTGTGATACATACGTCCATATGTGATATACTGCAGAATCATTAATTTTCGTTGGGGATTTAATTTTATGGATCTTCTCATCCATGAAATCAATCTCCAAGAGCTTAAATGCAGATAAAAAAGATTTTTTGTTCAAAAATCAAAATCCACGAATTTCATGTCCCAAGAAATAGCCATCTTAATAAAAATCACGAAAATTGAGCCCAACGAAAATATATGAAAATACAGTATTTGTATACACCCACGTTTGATAGATATGCCCTTGTGATATTGTATGTGTAACACTAGTATGTGCCGTGGGTCGCTTGTTAACCAGAGCAGCACTTATACTTAATCGTTGGCCGATGTTTTGAAGTATAACTACTTTTGAAATGATGTATACTTTACCAGTTGTTTCAAAATAACAATGTAAGAATGTATTAAAGCTTCCGATCTGATTGAAGTACTAGTACTCGATCTTCCTTACTGTACGCGTAGTGGGTTTGAAGATTTGATTTTGATCAGATTGTCAAGGCTTCAACAGGTTATTGTAACTCCTTGTTAAACAATGACCAGTTTAATAGAACACTTATACATTCTTTGTATTACACAGCAAGGATTTCTATGAAATGTACCCTTGAAGTGTTAACAATTATTTAATTATAAGTGGACTTTAATTAAGCAGGAAATTCGGACAGCCGGAAGAAATAGTGTCAAACTTTTTATTTTTAATGTCGGTACATTTTTAGTTCATGACACTATTGTTATTGTCTTCAATAAAGCTCTTGAACATATTTGTTTTGGAAACTGAACCCTAGTTCAGCTTTCCACGGAGGTCACTTACACATTTCTTGTGTCTATAATTAATCCCTTTATTTTTTTATGTAAATTAGACTTCTGAATTCCTGAACTTCCTAATTCTGGGACTTTAACAAGAAGAATATCCTTAATTAATATAAATCATTTTAAAAGGGTTACAACTGACCCTATTTTCATAAATTGTATTACTAAACAAATAGTAAGGTGAAATGTCAATAAAAACTGAAGTTGCATTGTTATTTCAAGCAGTCAATCTATGATATGAATCATCAGCACTTAACATACGCTCGTACAGCTACAGATGACAAACATGTATATTACTAGTAATTTTGTTATAATTCATAGCTGTCAAACTCAGAAAGTTCTTGGGCGTGTGAGCTAGGGTGCCATTGAGATCCTGGTGGGACCATGACTAATCCCTGGTGAGCCCTCAGGGAGTGGAAGCTCCCGGAATATTGATATTATAGGTATTTTCAGAGATTCCTAATAGCTTGATAATGAAAATGAAAAATATCTTTTTTCTGCAGATTGTCATAGATGTTAGTTAAGCAGTAAGCGTGATTCAAACTTAAAATGCAAGCAACATAATTTCTTATGCACAATGCGTGTGACTTGACAGAATGTATAATTGTAATGTTGAACATCATATTATGTTACTCTCAAGGTTATGGAACAGGACCAGCTATCCTAAGGTGGCCTTCATTGAGAGGTAATTTTGTTCTCTATAACCAATGATGGCTTTGAGAAAGAATGGCCTTTACTCGCAGGACGGCCTTGATATGGAGGTTGCTACTAACACAGGTTAGACTGTATATAGAAAGTAGCTAGCATAAACTTATGTTTCATCATTTTCGCAGGTTTAGTTTTATAAATCATAAAATGTGATATGCTTGATTAATGATGAAGTATTAATTGCGCCTAGTGTCATGCATGTGCACATCGAATTACGAAGGAAGAGGGTAACAACGGTTCGTGAAATGTTCACCTGTTTGGTGATAATGTATTCAATTCAAAAATAAATTCACCAAAGATTGCAACAAAGATATTAGACGATACCGATCATTTTATTTGAACACTTCAGATGGTTTCGCAAAACGAAAGATTGAAAACTTCAAGGCATAGAAAATGTTTCTTCATTCGGCGTGATTTTTTTTCCACATCTAATAATGCCTAGTACCAAAGGAGACAATACGTTTATAGATATATACCATTAAACAAAGTGGTAGAATCAAAATCAGCGGCACATCGGGCTTTGTTCCTGAGTTAGGTGTCGGCGACTGTGTCGTTGTCTGCGGCATGGGGCCGTCATTACACAGATCCTTGTTGCAGGAACATACGTACGCCGAGTATCCCTCCTCTTCTAACATCGTACATGCAACATCCAAATGTGTAGGGCTACATCCACGGTTCACGGAGTTTTTCTAAAGAGACAAAAATAATATTTTGTATAATTGCTATCATTCTATATATGACGATGAATTAAATTATAGATTTGTTTCCGATAATATTCTCTATAGATTAATCATTTACTGGGTCGGAGGAAGGTTTGGTTCGCTTACTGTGAAGTTCATCCTTGAAAATGATACATGCGCAGTACAACCTACTACAAAGCAACACTCTTTGAGAGAAGCAAAATTAATTATTTCATTGTTGAGAGGTTGTTGCTCTAGAGAGGTTTAATTGATAGTTAAATGAAAAACAAACTTACTGCTCAAGATCGGGCCATTATGCACAGTGACTGTACTTTTAAAGGTTCCTCAAGCATATTAACAGCACTTAAGATTAAGTTTAAAATAAGGTTAGATCACATGTTTAAAATATATAAAGTGTAAATATAAACATCATTACCCCATGTTGGTTGCCTTTAATGCATGATCCATTACAAGATACCTTTTCAGCAGATGTTACTGTATCGCAGTCAGCACACCTATAGCATACAAGACTGGTCGCCGTGGATACTGAAATATCACAAGTTTAATATACTAGTACAACAGCGCAACATCTCCAGAGCGGCCCTTGAGCAACTACGTCTCAACAATAACATAATGACCTGCTCCCAAAGGGTGTTCGTTTGGAGAGGTTGCACTGTACATACTTATCTTTGATCAAAGTAGCTTTTGTGGAAAATTACAACGTTTACAATAAAAAAATACTCGAAAAGACCCTAATTCCATTATCAATTATACATGCAGCTCTTGTCCAACGACCTAGATAAGTTAAACTACTATTTTCACAATCAATGTTTAAAAGAATAACAAAAACAATCAACTTCTAGTTTCAGCAGCTTATGACGCATGCATGCTGAATGCCAATTAGGTGTTCTCACATATGTTGCAGCTTATAATTTGCAAAAAATATTATACTTAAAGCCCCATGAGCTTTTTGCATTAAAACATATATGTAAAAAACAAACATTTGCTGATATTATCCCAAGATATTTATTACCGACGAAACAAGTCATTTTTCTTCTAAAAACACTCATTTCACTGTGTATTTTGCTTTTGTAAACTTGAAATATATAGAGCGCGTGACGTCATTTAATGCCGTGTGCATAATATGACTGCGGGAAAATAAAGCTGTTCTATAAATAGTTTTTTTTTCAACGATATTGAAAAAAATACGATAGTGGTTTTGGAAACATTTTTTTCTTGCTATAAAGTATGCACGGGAGGAAAACACACCGGATTTCTCTGTTATAGAACAAACAGAAACTATTAGGACAGATAAATGTATATGCTTATGGGACTTTAACAAGAAGAATATCCTTAATTAATATAAATCATTTTTAAAAGGGTTACAACTGAGCATAAAATATTCTTTATATTTGTAACTGTTAGTGTACTAATTAATAATGGATTAATTTCTCTATGTCGAAAGCTTATTTTGACAAAAAATAAAAAAATACAACTGAAATACCGTGTATACTAAAACCTCTACAGACCGGCCCTCTGTAGAGCAACAACCTCTATAACAACACCTTTAAAATTTCCCTTAACTGATATTTACTATGAATTCAACCTCTGTAGAGCAACAACCTCTCTATAACAACACCTTTAAAATTTCCCTTAACTGATATTTACTATGAATTTAACCTCTGTAGAGCAACAACCTCTCTATAACAACACCTTTAAAATTTCCCTTAACTGATATTTACTATGAATTCAACCTCTGTAGAGCAACAACCTCTCTATAACAACACCTTTAAAATTTCCCTTAACTGATATTTACTATGAATTCAACCTCTGTAGAGCAACAACCTCTCTATAACAACACCTTTAAAATTTCCCTTAACTGATATTTACTATGAATTCAACCTCTGTAGAGCAACAACCCTTAAACAACAGCCAATATTAGGGTGTTGCTCTATAGAGGTTGTACTGTATTTTAAATACTAATAGGAAACATTTATGCATACTAAAAGAAATGACAGTACGAAGTTACGAGCTTTAATTCGTACCACACGTAAGCGTATAAAATATAATTTATACCAAGTATAAATTTTAAATGAAAAGATGTGATTCTTAAGTAATTATCTGTCCGGAATTTTCGAAAGAAATGCGCAACCATCTCCGAATAAAGGTCACCCTGTGAATAATGGCCATTCTTTAAAAAATCGGCTTAGATTATCTAGAACAAATTGACCTCTGAATAAAGGCCGCATGTCAATAAATGCCACATTTTGACTTTCCCAAGGGTGCTCGTAATTCACAGGTTTTACTGTATATTATAATTTATAATGTCTACACAGATAGCTAGAATAGATGGCATACGTTCATACTACAAACTGTAATTAGTTCCGGAAGGCCGGCTTTATAATCCATAATAACAATACTAGAAATAATATTGATATTAATCAGGATGATAACATTTACATCATTAATACCATTAAAAATAGACATTTTGGTTTTTGAATAAGGATATTTCCTCAAAATAATTGTTTGAATTGAATTATTCCAATCAAAATCAAACAAAATCTAAACTAATTAAGCATCTACTTACCCAGCGCACATATACCAATGATAACTAGAAAACTGGACGATGTGTTCATCCTTGCTGCATTCAGGGGACTGATTGTAGTGTAAGTGATTTTAATGTGACAACGCAAAATTTAGTCACGTGGACATACCTCGACTCGAAACCACTTCATACACAATAATGATGTGATCATTATCAAAAAAGTTCCTTATGATATCAATCTCAATTTTGTCTATCAGTTCAATAGAAATACTGAAAATATCGAAAATGAGACTACAAAGAATATTGTAGAATATTGATAGAAGATACTTATATTTTTGTGTTGACAATTCTAAATACTGGATATTCATATGTGACAACTACATTTTCTGAAACATGGTGTGCGTATGGCCTCAACAACTTCATGATTAAGATATATTTTATAAATTGAGTTTTTTATAACCAATTTTTTCAATTAAGCGCATAAGAAATTTGCCAATCAAGATGGCCGACTAGGGAGGCAAATATTGTAGATGTGGGAACTATGTATTGGAACACCCAAATAAACGGTCTTAATGACAATATAAAATCTCATTATAAAGTTAAAACATATGGAAATATGAAAACTAGTCGTAATATTGAGACATGGCTTCATTGTGAAGTTAAAACATTGGAGAAACATTGAAAACCTGCCTTATTATGAGATATAAGATACTGTCAATTTTCATTCAAAGTAACGCTTGCGGGTACAGTTGGAGGTAATGTCGGACAAGAGGAAGATTCGGTCTTCTTCGTCAACCTTACCCCATCTAATATCCACGCCCGTTTAACTCATAACGAGTGTAATTTATCATTCGGCAAAAATGTTGTGAGGAACTTCCGGCCTCGTTGTGAGCACCCATATTGTTTGTCAACCATTGCAAGATTTCAGAGCTTATCAGTTGGCTTATCGGGAAAGTTGTCCCCCTTGAAAATCGACTTTTTTGCGATATCGATGACATGGAGGTGACAGGTGCTCTATATAGAGTTATAGAGGAAGTATTTATTTAACTTGTAATAACTTTATTAATAATAAAGGCACAACATTTTCCCTGTTATGTGCACAATTTTGCATCTTTCTTCTTTATAATGATATAAATTTTAATTATGTTATACATTATCTTCTTGCTTCCCTGATCGTTACAAAATTGTCCCTGTCGGTCTAGATTTTTTATATGAACAAAGAAGGAAATTTCTAAAATTAAGGAAAAGTGGGAATTTCAAACACCTAGAAAGACATTTTGTAGTATAAGCACAATATTTTCCCTGTTATGTGCACAATTTTACATCTTATTTCTTTATAATGATATAAATTTCAATTATGTTGTATTTTATCTTCTTGCTTCCCTGATCGTTACAAAATTATCCCTGTCGGTCAAAATTTATAAAAACATTGTGTATTAACATACAAGAAAATTCCTAAAACTATGCAAGATGGCGGAATTCAAGCACCGAGAAAGTCATTTTGCAATATAAGTACAATATTTTCCCAGCTATGTGCACAATTTTGCATCTTTCTTCTTTATAATGATATAAATTTCAATTATGTTGTATTTTATCTTCTTGATTCCCTGATCGTTACAAAATTATCCTTGTCGGTCTAGATTTTTAAAAACATACAAGCCGGAAATTCCTAAAACTGGACAAGATGGCGGAATTCAAGCACCGAGAAAGTCATTTTGCAATATACATTTAAGTACAATATTTTCCCAGTTATGTGCACCAGATTATAAATACATTGTGAATTAACATACAAAGAAATTTCTATAACTAGACATAATAGACACGAAAGCCATGTTGTAATTTTAGCATCACATTTTCCCAGTTACGTGCACAAGCTAGATTCTTTGCTGATTCATATTGAATATTAATGTATTAATATTTCTAACATTTTCTTGCTTCCATGTGCGATCTGAATTGACCAGTTTTGGAAACGTGTTGTTTCTCATAATAAGGTACCTACATGATAATTATAGTTATTTGTATATTCCCGTAACCAGGTAGCATGGCTTTAGAGATAAAATCAGTATGCGGATATATACAGTATAAGTATAGCTTAGATGTTAGTGTCAGATTGTGAATCAACATTTTTACTGTTTAATATAATGAAACTACTAAATCAAGCGTAATTTATCATTTTTTTCAATTTATAACTAAAGATCATTAATCTTGATTAAGATGTATTTTGTTCATTTTGTGATCTTTAAAAACATAATTCCTGGGACCAATATACACATATAGATAATTTTAACAAAACAAAGTGCGATGGTAAGTTTTTCCAAAAGTATGAAGAATACAGGCCTTTGTGTAGAAATATCGAAATGCAGTTATCTAGCTATGGGTTTTCCGATTTCACACATGTTCGCCAAGTTCCTCACAACATGTTTGCCGAAGGATAAATTACGCTCATTATGAGTTAAACGGGCGTGAATATGGGTGCTCACAACGAGGACGATAGTTCCTCACAACATTTTTGCCGAAGGATAAATTACCACGGTGGTTAACCGGCTCGGACTTTTTTGGATCAAAACAGCGTTCCCAGACTATTTTTGATCGAGCAAAGGACTTTTACTGATTTTTGATCGAGCAAAGTACTTTTTTACCCGATTCGGGATGTTTGTCCATTGTTTTTAAGAAATTAATCAGTAAAAGTACTTTGCTCGATCAAAAATAGTCTGGGGACGCTGATTTGATCCAAAAAGGTCCGAGTCGGTTTACCACCGTGATTACGCTCTTTATGAGTTAAACGGGCGTGAATAAGGTAAGTTTTTCCAAAATCATGAAGAATACAGGCCTTTGTGTAAAAATATCGAAATGCAGTTATCTAGCTATGGGTTTTCCGAGTTCACACAAGTTCGCCAAGTTCCTCACAACATGTTTGCCGAAGGATAAATTACGCTTATTATGGGTTAAACGGGCGTGAATATGGGTGCTCACAACGAGGATGATAGTTCCTCACAACATTTTTGCCGAAGGATAAATTACATTCGTTATGAGTTAAACGGGCGTGATATAACTATCTATCTATACATATACACATTGATTGTTCGATCTGATTATTGACATACAAGGATGTGATGTTAATTTTCCGTGATTTGATATAATCAATGATCAATATCGTGCGTTTATTTCCTTAGTAAATGTACATCGAAGAATTATCAGTAACATATGTATACATATCCTGGCTTGTTTTATGGATTTGAAATGAATTTTCAAAATTTGTAAATACATTCAAACCTGTGTTAGCGGCCACCTCCGAATAAAGGCCACCCTGTGAACAAAGGCCATTATTTCAAAAACTGACATTATTTAGAACAAAATAACCTCTAATTAAAGGTCATCTGTCAATTAAGGCCACAGTAAGGGTGACCTTTGTTTACAGGTTTGATTGTGCTTTAATTCAACGTGGGTCACTCATGTCAGTATTCACAAATGACACGCCAACCGAGCTTAGGTTAGAGCCAAGTGGCCATGTCTTTATCCTATGTCAAATTTCCTCACTAACTCGAGTATACTCTGTTGATATATTGTAGTACTTCAAATCACGTGGCCTGCATTTAAAATATAATTACATGTATATATATCTTTGCTTGTATACATTTGTACTTAGTTTATGGTTGTATAGTTTTGTTATTCTACTACATGTACCATTTAACATATACACGCACATGTACAGTTGAACCCCGCTAGTAAGACCATCTATAAAAAGTGGCTGTATTAGCGGGATGCTCGTAATTTCGGGCTGGTCGTAAGGTGGGATTAGCCGTACGTGTATATGTATGAATCTTGAATGAACATTTCGAAATGAACTTGTTAAATATATGCCATAAGAGAACAAACATAAAAGATGTTATCAGATATAGCGTGACATTTTGATATAGCACTCATTCTATAAAATCGAATGGCTTTGTGAGAAGACGTATACAGAGCCAACAATTAAGTCACTCTTCTTTACGATGGGAGCTACATAATGGTGACTGATCATTGTGTGCGAGCGCTTTAGTTTAGCGTAGCTGTCTTTCTTCAGCTTTGACATAATTTCTGGGCAGTACCAGTATTTTTCCATTATGACTTCTTATAATTTCATCTAGCTTATTTCAATTTTGACCTAATTTCTTGGCATATAAATATTTAATGTTCGTGGGGATCAACGTTGAACTCATGGCAGTACCAGTATTTTTTTCCATTGTGACTTCTTATAATTTTATCTAGCTAATTTCAGTTTTGACGTAATTTCTTTGCCTGAAAATACTTACAGTACATTTACCAGTATTTTTTCCATATTGATATATGAGTTTATTGTTTTTAGCGTATTCTTGTGTGTTTTATTACGCGAAGAAGACTTGTGCGCAAGAATTAAATGGTAGCATGATTACATACTAGTTCTGTCATCGGAACTTTAAGCCAGGTAAAGAATTAGACTTGCGGTAATACATATATCCAGGATGGTTGAAATCTACAAGCGTGAAAAAAATAAGGCCATACTAACTTACAGGGTGTATGCAATTATTACTTAATGATTGTGTATACTTATTCAGTTTGTAAAATCTGTTATGCAAAATGTACGAAACTGTTTTCTTACACTGTCGAAGTAAAGATATCCATTCGTTCTTGACAAACATTTAGTGGAATTAGTATATAGTTATCATAACCGAGGACACTACAGTATAACATGTCTCTGATACAAATGTATGACTAAATAAATTTCTACGCTGTTTGTCTTTTTTAAAAGACATTTCGTATTTCTGGAGCTCGAAATGTAAGCTCAATGTTGCAAGTCTGATACTATAGCAGACGACAAAAAAGAAAATAGGACACTACAGTATAAAATGTCCCTGATACAAATGTATGACTAAATAAATTTCTACGCTGTTTGTCTTTTTTAAAAGACATTTCGTATTTCTGGAGCTCGAAATGTAAGCTCAATGTTGCAAGTCTGATACTATAGCAGACGACAAAAAAAGAAAATAATAATGAAACACGGTATGTACAGAGTAGTGACAAAAGAAGAACTTTTTTAATAACAATAGTTACAAGATTAGTAACAGACCCGATACAGGATATACGGTTCTGTGGAAAACCACATGGGGCGAGACCGAATAAAAGTCTCCATTTATACAGGCCCAATATTTTGAATAATTGTCTCCATAACAAACCTGGAATATATTCTGGTAACCTAATATAGGATATATTAGGTCACCACATGACGTCAAAACATCCAATGACAGAAGAGTATTTTGTTGTAGGCGTGATATATATTTGTATGTTTTATTAACTTGATAAATAGCATATATAAATATTACAAGAGTTATTCTTTCTTCTTTTCCTCTTCTTCTTCCTTGCGATTATAACGCTCATAAATATACCTGTCATCTCGATATGCTCAGTATACGCCCATCTTCGTCATGACTATTAATATGACGCCTAAAATGACCGCTAATGGTAAGTTCACAGACGACTGTCTTGTCCCAGCATTACAAAGATTTTGGTCGCAAACGCAGACCGTCCCTTTGACCCATTCGAGCGATCCATCTATACAACCATTTTTGATCCCACCATACTGCACAGGAAGGCTAGGAAGGCAACCGCGCGCTTCAACTGTAAAAGAAAACATGGTGAACACTTATATCGATGACGTCATTATTTTATTTGATCTCTGTGTCACGAGTGAATTAACAGAATTAACATGTATTAGTTATCGTTCATATTTTGAATTTTATGGGATATATCACAAGCGACGCGAAGCGGAGCGCAGTGATATGTCCCATAAAATTCAAAATATGAACGATAACTGATTTACAGTTTGTCCTAATTTCTGTCACGTACGCATATTTTGGCGAGACAAAAACTGTCAATCATCACTATAGATGTCATTTGTCACCCCCCACAAAGTACCTCGGTCATATACTATTTAGAGGGGCATTAAAAAGAATTAAAAAGAAAGCGGACATTCAGTGTGCTTTAGATGCGTTAATAAGAGCCAACATTTACGAGTAACTGGATTTTTTCTTAGCTCAGGACGATTTCTAGATCTATGATTGTTTTATTCTTGAGGAACTGGTATATATTGTGTTAGTTATTATATTAACAATCAATATCCAGCGCAAATGCTTTCAGTGTTTCTTACTGTTTAACCATTCTTTCAATTTGGACCATTAAGCCTATAGATGCCCCTTTATTTTACAGTTTTCGACCCGTTCTGTTTCGAGAAATACTTAACAATTACAGCATAAAGCCCAGCCTTTTCCGAGTCAGTAAAGTAAACTATTCGTTTTACCATGACAGTTCTAGGCTATACGTGGTTTACGAGTATTGCGCTTGTTAATCACTGGAAGTCGAGTGTGAGATAATAGGCAGTCGCTTACTGAGGTGTCTAGTACTGGCTTATCTAAAACTTGTAATCTATCTCTGAGCTCAAATCTTAATTCCATTCTCAAAGTATTACGGTTGAATATAAGGAGCTGGTTATTAATTTAAAAATACATATTCAGGTCGATTATCATGTAATATTCATGTATCAATATTATGAGTAATATAATAATGAATATATAAACATCGAAAGACAAGCTATAAGATTTGATTAACAGTTTTATAGCCATGGGACCTGGTACTACCAAGGAACGATGGTAAAATGAACTGCCCGCTTGTATTTGACTGAAATTCTGTTGTGAACGGGCGTCAAACCCAACAAAGATAACAAAGCATGGAAAATTCTTATGCTATAGATACGACTTGGTTCAGTATGATGCAATATCTTGATGATTAGACTCCGCCTATTTTATTGAGCACTGTGCCATTGCAATAAATGATGACGTATTTTGCACCGCCCTAATTAGCGTTTGGTCACGTAGCGCACAAACTTGACTTATTTTCTCCATATCAGGGTTTTTGGCACATTTTATGCGATATATTTTTCAAATTTCAAATGAAATGCGGACATTTCATTGGACGAGAAATTAGGACAAACTGTAAATGCCATAAAAGAACAAACATAAACGATGTTATAAGATATAGCGTGACATTTTGATATAGCACTCATTCTATAAAATCAAATGGCTTTGTGAGAAGACGTATACAGAGCCAACAATTAAGTCACTCTTCTTTTCGATGGGAGCTACATAATGGTGACTGATCATTGTGTGCGAGCGCTTTAGTTTAGCGTAGCTGTCTTTCTTCAGCTTTGACATAATTTCTGGGCAGTACCAGTATTTTTCCATTATGACTTCTTATAATTTCATCTAGCTTATTTCAATTTTGACCTAATTTCTTGGCATATAAATATTTAATGTTCGTGGGGATCAACGTTGAACTCATGGCAGTACCAGTATTTTTTCCATTGTGACTTCTTATAATTTTATCTAGCTAATTTCAGTTTTGACGTAATTTCTTTGCCTGAAAATACAGTACATTTACCAGTATTTTTTCCATATTGATATATGAGTTTATTGTTTTTAGCGTATTCTTGTGTGTTTTATTACGCGAAGAAGACTTGTGCGCAAGAATTAAATGGTAGCATGATTACATACTAGTTCTGTCATCGGAACTTTAAGCCAGGTAAAGAATTAGACTTGCGGTAATACATATATCCAGGATGGGTGAAATCTACAAGCGTGAAAAAAATAAGGCCATACTAACTTACAGGGTGTCTGCAATTATTACTTAATGATTGTGTATACTTATTCCGTTTGTAAAATCTGTTATGCAAAATGTACGAAACTGTTTTCTTACACTGTCGAAGTAAAGATATCCATTCGTTCTTGACAAACATTTAGTGGAATTAGTATATAGTTATCATAACCGAGGACACTACAGTATAACATGTCTCTGATACAAATGTATGACTAAATAAATTTCTACGCTGTTTGTCTTTTTTAAAAGACATTTCGTATTTCTGGAGCTCGAAATGTAAGCTCAATGTTGCAAGTCTGATACTATAGCAGACGACAAAAAAGAAAATAGGACACTACAGTATAAAATGTCTCTGATACAAATGTATGACTAAATAAATTTCTACGCTGTTTGTCTTTTTTAAAAGACATTTCGTATTTCTGGAGCTCGAAATGTAAGCTCAATGTTGCAAGTCTGATACTATAGCAGACGACAAAAAAGAAAATAGGACACTACAGTATAAAATGTCCCTGATACAAATGTATGACTAAATAAATTTCTACGCTGTTTGTCTTTTTTAAAAGACATTTCGTATTTCTGGAGCTCGAAATGTAAGCTCAATGTTGCAAGTCTGATACTATAGCAGACGACAAAAAAAGAAAATAATAATGAAACACGGTATGTACAGAGTAGTGACAAAAGAAGAACTTTTTTAATAACAATAGTTACAAGATTAGTAACAGACCCGATACAGGATATACGGTTCTGTGGAAAACCACATGGGGCGAGACCGAATAAAAGTCTCCATTTATACAGGCCCAATATTTTGAATAATTGTCTCCATAACAAACCTGGAATATATTCTGGTAACCTAATATAGGATATATTAGGTCACCACATGATGTCAAAACATCCAATGACAGAAGAGTATTTTGTTGTAGGCGTGATATATATTTGTATGTTTTATTAACTTGATAAATAGCATATATAAATATTACAAGAGTTATTCTTTCTTCTTTTCCTCTTCTTCTTCCTTGCGATTATAACTCTCATAAATATACCTGTCATCTCGATATGCTCAGTATACGCCCATCTTCGTCATGACTATTAATATGACGCCTAAAATGACCGCTAATGGTAAGTTCATAGACGACTGTCTTGTCCCAGCATTACAAAGATTTTGGTCGCAAACGCAGACCGTCCCTTTGACCCCTTCGAGCGATCCATCTATACAACCATTTTTGATCTCACCATACTGCACAGGAAGGCTAGGAAGGCAACCGCGCGCTTCAACTGTAAAAGAAAACATGGTGAACACTTATATCGATGACGTCATTATTTTATTTGATCTCTGTGTCACGAGTGAATTAACATGAACATATATTTCAATTTAATGCAAACAAAAGTACCGACTCTTCAAGTTTATTTTGTTAATGAATTCCCATGTCTGTTGAATAGACTGTAAATAGTTGCAAAGCTTTTGTCAAAGCTCAAGTGGCCATTGGTGGCATTGATCTCCTCAAGTAAATGCATTCCATTGGCGTTTGTGACGCGATCAGATGCGTGTAATTGTTCTTGTACAGAATGCGTTGTGAAGACCGATTTTGGTTGTAAAATTATGTGACAATTTTAAAGGTACCATTTACAAGGTTTCAGGGTTAGGATTATAGATAGATTTTTTTATTTGAAAATAAGACAGCATGTCAGTCAGTCGTGTATAAGTCATTGCCAGTCAGTTCTTCCCAAAAAGGGTTATTTGAGGGACACGAGGTACATTCGATGGACGTCCACGGACAACAGTCCACGTGTAAAATTGCATACAAAGTGTGGACCTGTTTATCATGTTAGTCCTCGGATCGTATGCTACACAAAGCTGCGTGCGCGCGCGGGTGTGTAGTGTGTTTAGATTTTTTTCAATTTTTAGAAGCACTTTGAGCCAATTTGGTAGCTTTTAAAAACGTTTATTTTCCCCTAAAGGCGCCCGCTCGCTTAAATTAGTTTTCTTACTTCTGTAGAATTTATCGCATGAGATGTTACAAGTATTTAGATATAATAATCATTGTTTTTTTTCGACTATTATTTAGTAATCAGGCGATGTTAAAGCTACCTAATTAATTAATGACAAGATTATTAACTGATTTTTATTCGAAAACATAGCTTGATAATACATACATGATTCGATTTAGAAAAATGATTTTCGAATCTTACCATAAATAATCGAAGCACTGAAGGTATTGATGAGGAAGCTTTGTACAGAAATGTTGACAAAATAGTTATAGTGGGATAATGACACCATCAGCAACACCAATAAAATACAAATGTAGTCAAAACGTAAGGAAGGGGAATTGTAATTGAAAATAAAAGCAGACTTGATACTCTACATGATCATGAATAATGTATACAATCGTATTTATACTCACTGCCATTTTTTGCTGCTATTCCCTTAAAACATAGTCCGCCACACTCTTCCGTTTTTGCATTCAGTGCTGAATTAAAGGGTGTTTCACAGTGACTGCACTTATAACACTCCAAAGTTTCCCCACTTCGTACTGTAAAGATAAGCAAATATAATTATTAAAGTAAATCTGGGTGAAAAAAAATCATTTGTTTACTAGTTAATCAAAGATTGAGCCCATGGGCCTCTAGCACCGTAATCAAACACTCGAGCCTCGTCGAGTCAACCCAACAGATGGCTTTTGATCAAGTGGCCCTTGTCCTACAATCACTACACAATGCTGCTGGAAGAGACGAAAATTCCAACAATAACTACACGTTGATGTTGACTTAGAACAAGTACAATTACGCCAATTTACCTTAAGGACTTATCCTACATTGTTCACGTGACATAGACGGCATATAGGCACATAGAAATGACATAAAGTTCAAAGTCAAGGGCAGATAACTAAGAAACGAGCACCGCGACTCCAATTTCGTGTTCGTTTAAAATGTTTCTATTATCATATGCTATGGTCATGCAAAGTTTTAAAAAAATATGTTCGTTTTTCATTCATTTCAAGTTTTCATTCTGCCTATATAAAAATTATTTACGAGAAAACTGTATGATAGATCCTTAATAGAACGTAGACTATAGATTATTTTTTCTATTAAAACTCTTTCATTTTATGACAGTAATATTGATTCAACTTAATACTATAAGATGTATCACAGATTTCAATGTGCTTCTGTTTGCTACAAAAATATCTTAGCATTTTAGATATACGTATGATAAATATACTTATTATGTAGCGTTAGTCACGAAATAGAATAGTGCTATAATCACGTTAGTTTGAACTTTAGCTGCATCAGCATGTTTGAAGTTCATGAAATATTAAAGTCATAAATTATAAATGTATTTGAATGCTTACATACTCATAATTTATATTATGAAGTGTCTAAGTAATACAATGATTTATTTTGCAAGTCATGAACCGGAATAGAAAAATGCAATGGTTGAGCAACGGCATAAAGCTATAGAACTTGATAATAACAGTATTTTTCTTTTCATTATAAATATAACGTTCAGTAAAAAAACGAAAACCGGACAGGGCCAAAAATCCGGTTTTCCGGAAAATCCGATTTTCAGAGAACGTTAAAATTAATATAAATTCTGAAAAAAAATGGATTTAAAAATTCGTCCAATTTTCAAAGAATTCCGGTTTTCAGGGAGTCCGGTTTTCAAAGATTTTACTGTATAAGATAATATAGATATTCTGTAACGGCTTACCCAATGAACAAATCACGATAGAAAACAGCAAATATATTGTCGCACACATGTTGCTGCGCAGTGACTCCTGATATACGCAACGTTCAAATGAAGTTATAATCATGACACATGGATGTTTTTAATACGTACGAACCATATACATGTACATCAATGTATACTTATAATGTGCTCAACTACAGGGCGGTTGCTCGAGACAACCGTGCACATGTAGATTCTACACGCAAGGTGAACAATAGATTGTTTTTTTCTTCAGATGAGCGATATTCTTAATTCATAAATGCATACAATTTTGTTTTCAACTATTTTTCTTAAATTGCCTATGCATATCAATCATAAAACAATGGATTCATTGTCATATATATACGTGTATATATATATATAGTATATATAGTTTAGAAAAGAATCTGGTCATTATCCGCCCCGGTATTATAAAGTGTTTCTTTTCAGACCTAGGGGGTCTCTTGCGTCATTGTATGCCAGGATATCCTCATCGGATTTACGTGAATATAGTATTGCCATTGATCTGATGTCCGGGTGTTTTGCAAATAACGTAAGTCAGTGGTAAGTACTTGAACAGAACATTCATGCATCCATCTATCATTAGTGAAAAAAAACGTCACAGCCTGAATGTGAAATCGAACATTGGAAAAAGCCTCTCCTATAGATTATGCAGGCTATAAAACCTTAATAGAACTACATAATAACTTGCTGCACACCTGAACTCCGCCTTACCACCATCGCAACATTAAGACCGATAATCGTGGCACTATTTTTCAAAGACCAATACGTGGTCTGGCATGAATCTTGATGCGGGCCAAAGTAATGACGTTTTCTACATGCAATTGTTACACTGTTTCCCTTTCCACGTTGCAGTACATTCAAGTCCATGCAAGTTCTGTTTCCATGAGTACTTTCAATACTTTGATTAATTTTATAAATGCCTTAAGACGTATAGAGAAAACTTGAAACATCTGATTTATTTGATGATGGTTGAGTTGTACATTGAATGTACAGAAGAGGCATTGTTCTTATAAAACATTCTGTATCAATCATAAGTGCCACTTCATATATTGAATGGTCACTTAATTAACTTTATGCCGCAGTCGGGACTGGGTTGTAGGGGCATGGTGTTTCACCTCAAATATCAAAGAGTGGGGTGTCATCATATGGCATGTCCGACTCCCAACCATAGGAAAATTTGAAAGTGCATATCACACGAATCAACAGAACTTTAGCGAGAAACGACATACGAGCAAGGACTTATACATACATACATATATATATATATATATATATATGTCCTTGGTACGAGTAATTATAGAAGACATAATCCGAAATCATACGATAATGATAATGATACGAAATATTAATCTCAAATGTAATATACACATTATAGTATACACTTTAATGCACAGTATTGAACGTAATGCTGAAATATTTCTTTCACTTCTAGAACATATTATCAGAGACGTCTCTGATATTATTTCATTTCTCTTTCAATAGTGTGTTAAAATTAAACTAAAAACTAACACTTTTCTGTTCAGTATCAGATAAGAAAATGACAAAAAAGAAAAGTTTCTTTTTCTTCATATTTTTTTCATGTTATCAACATTTATAAAATTTACCAAAATATTTTTCTGGGGTCAATCTGACTTGGGGCCAATCTAACATGGGGCCAGTTGACTGTACATAATTCAAACATATGTATACGTAGGTCTTCAACAAATAACAGGAATCGAAATGGTAACTCCCTTTAAATTACTAATATAAACAAACATGGGAATCCGGAATTTATTGTCAAATTACGAGATATTGTGGCTAAAATCAAGTGATTTCATACCTTATCGGACCTTGCCGTGTTAATAATACTTTGGGTTCATAGAATGACTCGTTGGGTTGATTCGGACGTAAACAGCACTCTTCAAAAAGAGAGGGACACGTCAGATTTTTATTGATTTTGTACATTTCGTTGGAACTATTTTGATATCATTAGTTTGCTAAAATGCAGGGAATGTACAGTATGCGAAGCCCTGGTAAATAGTGATTTTGTTCAATTTTATCATTGTAATTAAAATCATTTAACGTGTTGTCAACTCTTTATGTTAATTTGATATTCATTGTTCACTTGATACAGTTTCGGTTATAGCTCACCCGGATACTGACGAATTTTATGTTTCAATTTTGTCCTTATTTCTACTCTTAAAAGTCTTATTAATTTGTTTTATATTTACCATCACTGTACTGTAAAGCAAAAGTTTCAGTTCGTGTTGAAATTATTTCAAACTATCACCACTTTTACTGATTCAATGGTTCCATTTTAACCTTTATGTGTTTTTTTTATATCGTCGGTTGACATGTAATGTATTCGATACGTACGTGTTTTCGATACTTTCTGTTTTCTTCGCATAAACGCTTGACAGGAAGTAGAATGACGTCATTTTTTTTACGATCCGCACAATATAATTCCAAAATATGTCGTTATCAAGTAAGTAAACAGTCAATTTGAAACACACAGCAAATAACTGCTCAATTCACTACGCCATTTTATCACTTTAACAACAATATCGTTAAAAATGAAAATAAGAAAAACTGAGAAAACATTTTGACCTAGACTGGGAATTTGGCTCGTCTGCTATCTACTCTAGATCACTCGACCATCATGCAACAGTCGTATTTCCTGTCCACTACAGGGTGTTTGAAAAGTGTTCATGTCTTATTTATTTTTCGCTAAAATTTCTTAGAATTGATTATTAGTACATCTTACATTTTCAATAAAAATCCTAAAATGTAAGTAGAGCAAGACTTTACAACTTATCAAATGAAGTGAGCTACGGGTTGTACTACACGTCTGTGATATTAATTTATCATTGCATCGGAGATCATACCAAAATTAAGATAAATTACACAGACTTGAAGCCATAGGTTGCCGCCATTTTGTCTAGCATACTTACGCATCGTAAACTATTAATTATAATGGGATTAAGCAGCGTGGGTATGATCATATTCACCAAACAAGGTTTCTCATAATTCCGCGTTATACCTGGTACTTTTGGACTGTCTCTGTCTTGAATACTGTTCAATTTTGGAGGTATCGAAAATGGGTAAATTTTGCGTAATGGCGGTCACTGATCACAATGTTTGTTTATAGGTCTGTTGTTCGTTATTTTGTGAACAAATTGACCATAAGTGCATTGAAATTACGAGCAATAAATTGATTTTTAAGAAATAAAAGCAGGTTATGCATTTATTTGTATTTGTTGCATATAAGGCGTTTTGGAATGCTTAAGGTATCGAAAACCCGTCAAACAATGATAGAATGATTATTTGAATAAGTGACAAACAAGCGAATAGTGTCTATTATCTTTCATAGATTGACTAGAAAAGTGACATTTCATTCCTATTGATTACTTTAATCCTGAATTACTTTGGATTAGCTTCGTTTTTTTTTTCCAATAAATATTCAGTTATACGGTAGTCAAATCCACCTAAAAATTCTTCTGGAGGGTTTCTTACCAGTACTAACAGCTGGTGGTCTAATAACTAATACTGTAATAATGACTCTTGACTTTGTTGACCTAGCTTGTGGATAAAGACTGCCATTAACTGCCTTTACCGTACCAGATTTCCAGTGCTTCTAGTTTACTGTTTACCTCATGTAGGCTACAGTAACAGTATATGCTGATAGTTTCATTTCTTTCAGCTGTAAAGCGGCTAATGAAAGAAGCTCAGGAGCTCAGTGAACCAACGGAACAGTATGAATGTCATCCATTGGAAGTATGTATCAGCTTTGATAAAAGATTATTTATATTAAAAAATGGGATCAGACCGGATTAAAAAATTCTAGGAATATTCAGATTCATCATGTAGTCACTACAAATCTTTTTTTGTGCCAATAGTGGTTTCTGAATCTGATCAATAACTCAAGAAATATTTCATGGATTGATTTCATATTTAACCTGAGGGTGTATAAAAATAAAATACAGATCAAGTTTGATTTCCGGTAAAATACAAACATTTTCACTGGAGTTATGGCCCCTTCATGACTTAGCTTTCAGCGGGGCATTCATGTCCTCTGGATACATTTCTAGTTTAATAACTATTGATTACCATTGCTATCCAATTGAATTTGACTAGCTCTTGAGGAATGTAAGCTTACACTGGATTGAATTAAAAATTGACATATTACACAGCTTCTTGGTCTTACTGACCCAATAGGGAGTGATACTGGGTCTGTAAATAAATAGCGATAGCTCTCCCAATATTAAAATATCTAACTGACCATGTATCACACCCTATCAGGTCAGTAAGAAGCCGTGTAAGGCCATTATAAATGAATTGCTTGATTATCATCCCCGCCCGCCCCCTCTTTTTAGTGCCACCCCGACAAATTTTATTTTGAAAAAAAAATTTGAAAAAAAATCGCGAGAAAAACCTATCCATCAATGGGTGCCGCACATTAGTAAACTGTGCCGTATAAGCGTATGCTATATATTGTTGCATAGTAAACTTGTTGTGTTCTCCGCGTTGATAATCAAGCAATTAATTTATAATGGCCTAACATATTTATTTTACTGCAGGGATTTTTTTGGGGCGATTTTATAGCCGAAATTCGGTCATATTCCCAATGGAAAATAGTATCTTATTTTCCCAATTCACAGACAAAAATTCCCAATCCCCCAAAGAATTTTTTTTTTTATATATTAAATTTATAAGTTCATTAACATCACTATTGGTAGTAAATACCTTATTCTGCTACTGTTCTATGGGAGAATAAGTAGAATAAGTTGAACATTGCAAAAACTGTAGTTATACATTTTTTCCCAATTTTGATTAATTAAAACACCGCGAAAATTCCCAATCCCAAGGGTATGGGTCATATTCCCAAAATACCGAGAAAAAAAACTGTACTGAGTAATATTCATACATCAATTTACCAAACTTTAATGGGTTTCATGGTTTGTTTGAAATTGTCATTACTGACTCAGACTGGATATGAATTCAGAATTGCTACTCATCTAATACAGAAAAATATTAGGTCAGCATGTGACCTGTCTTCTGATCAAGTTATGTTAAAATTGTATTCAGAATGTTCAGTTTCAAATTCTCATACTTTCTACAAATTATGATGCATTTATGCAGCATTAGATTTTATAATGTAATGTTTTCTTTGTTTGATAGGATAATTTGTTTGAATGGCATTTTACGATTAGAGGACCAGCTGATTCTGAGTTTGATGGTGGACTGTATCATGGTAGAATTGTGTTACCACCAGATTATCCCATGAAACCTCCGAGCATAATACTACTGACTGTAAGTACCGTCAAACCTGCATAATTATATAGCATTTTATCATCAGAAGGAAATAATAGGTCTATTTTGAGGAGTAAAAGTGAAAAAGATCTAAGTACTGGTAACATCAAATTTTGAATTACATTGACCTTTTTTCATTCCTCATTCATTCAGTTTATGGTATAAGTGGTTGTTTCAGCAGAAATTTTATTTCTGGTTATTCTGTAGAAGACAAGGAGACTGCATATTTAAAATTTGCAGAAATATAAGCGGTTCTCGCTTTTTAAGTTGGTGCATTCGCCTGTTTCATTGTTTTCTTCTGGTATTGAGAAATCACGACTGTCATTGTTTAACAATGTGCACCGAACAGCAGAAATAAAACATCTATACCAGGGGGGCGTTGCCGCAGAAATTTAAGACCCCATGTTTAACAAAAATCAAAAACTATTAAGCCCTCAGAAAGAACCTCTTATACAGTATTATGTCAATAAGGATGTGACAAAGAGTGCCTGTTGTTCAGGGGTGACCATTATCTACAGATCGCTGTTAACTCTGGTGTACCTGTATTTTGAATAATGTGGCTTGAGAGAAACTATTTGTATGGTAGTTAAGGACAAAGTGGGTTTTTTTGTCTAGAAAGTTTAGTGGAAGCTATATTTTAAGCTATGTTGGTTATAATATTAAATTACATTCAAATATTTAAGCTAGTTCTGATCTACTTTTTATACAAAACATTTTCTACTATTTGTCAAATTGCACATTTTTGTTTGCTTAATTATTCATATAATTTTTACTATAGGCAAATGGAAGATTTGAAACTAACAAGAAGATATGTTTGAGTATATCTGGCCATCATCCCGAGTCCTGGCAGCCATCGTGGTCATGTAAGTATACTTGAATACTTCTACTGATTGTGATAGTTACATCGAAGGCTCAGCGCAACACTGACGTAACTTGTTCTTATTTCAATATGAGTTACGACACTGTTGCGTTGAACCCTCGACGTGTAGCTGTTATACTGATGATGATGATAGTAATGGCATATTCATACTATGTCAAACCTGTGAACAAAAGTCATCCTTGGTGGTCAATTTTTTCTAATTAATCAGTGACAGTTTTTAAAAGAATGACCTTTATTTACCAGATTTGGAGGTGGCCTCTAGCAAAGATTTGACTGTGCAACAACATGAAATCAACTATTATTTGACACCTAAACCCCTCTCTGATATATCTCAGCCCTTTAGCTTCAAGCCCTCTTCTAGTGATGTAATGTTATCGATTATAATCAAATAATCGTTGCTGACAGCTTAAGGTCGGCGACTATCGATATTAGTGGTGTTAAATCGATGTCATTACAAGTAGGTAGACCACCACCATTATTTTAGCAACTTTCTTCATTCCACCACTTTCGGGCACTGTTATTTGAGAAAATTTGAGTGAAATTTCCCCATGTCTAGGGAAGTTCAGGTCATCAATCTGTAAGTAATTTGGGTTTTAGATTTTAATGACTATATATTGTATGACAAACAAGTAACAACCAAATAAGTTTGTCAAATAAGGATACAAATTTGCTTTCGATTATTTTCCGAATGTGAATCGAAACACCCTTTCCGATTCGATTTGATAATCGATTCTCTTTCTAGTCTGATTTTACAACACTACCCTCTTCACTGTTGGTATTGGTGCATCATTTTTAAGTAAAAAAATTTGAATTTGCATACTTAGTAATTGTCAGAAATGTGATTTTTTCAGATTATGAGAGATTTGATTATATGCATAGGTCATGTCCATACTCCTTTAATTATACTAAAAACATGTGATTTTTTTGTAAATGCTATTGTAATGAATAATTAGAACTATAAGGTATGACAATATTTTTCAGTGAGAACTGCCTTACTGGCTATAATTGGATTTATGCCTACACATGGTGCAGGGGCTCTTGGCTCATTGGATTATTCAGCCGATGAGAGAAAAGTGCTTGCCAAAAGGTACACAATATTTTGATTTTCTATTATAGGCCAAAGAAATAATTGTTGATTTTTCTATCTGTCCTGTCAAAGATAAGAAATAGTCAGCTTTATGAATAACAAACTTATCAAACTTTGTTCTTAGTTATCTAATGGTCTTTTCACTGTGAAAACAGTAAAATATTAAGGTGATTGTTATATTGAAGAATGTATGGAGTTATAAAAAAAAATAAGTGAAGGTGAAAATTTGGCCTGTTAGTGATATTAAATTAGTATGTAAATGTTTGAATTGTACAGTTTTATTGAAGATGTTTATAATTTAAGATAAGATGTGTATAGTTTAAGCTGAACGATCTATTTCAAAGTCAAATACTAGCAAATACAATAAAATACTAGCTTATTTATCATTTAATGGATTGTTTTATATGGATTCTAGGTCAATGGACTTCACATGTCCGTCATGTGGTAGAATAGATGCTGTCCTTAAACCTGTTACAGAGGAATCCAAGAAGACCACAGAAGAAGCCAAAGAACTCGCATCACAAATAGATTTTAAGGTAAACAATGGATAAGGTTATTTGGCATGACCTGAATTAATTTCTTTTTCAACGAAAGGGGTAGTATTGGTTGATAGCCCCTGAAAGTAGTTAAGCAAATGTCACCTTGTTTTAGTATGTTTCGTTTCTTAGAATCTGTAATAATATTTTCATTTAATAATAAGTGATACACTCAAACCTATGAACAAAGGCCATCCTTGGGATATTGATTTTCTTCTGACATATAAGTTACTTACTGGTCCTGTTATCAAATAAATAGTCATAAATTACAAGGGCATAACCAGCTTTGATTTGTTTTGTTTATTTGAGTTTTATGCCCCTTTTCAACAGGCAGAGTCATATGAGGCAGACAGTTTACTGTAGAATCATTAATTTTCGTTGGGGATTTAATTTCGTGGATTTCGTGGTTCGACTCATCCACGAAATCAAATCCCCACGAATTCAAATGCGGAGATAAGGCATTTCTTTTCAAAAATCAAAATCTACGAATTTATGTCCCCACGAAATAGCCTTTTTAGTAAAAACCACGAAAATTGAACCCAACGAAAATTAATGATTCCACAGTATCTAACCATCGTTCCTGGAAGAACCAGTACTAGACTCCCATCCGTTGTAAGCAACTGCCTACTTTCTCACATAAAGAGACATGGTTGGTAGCGGGGCTTGAACCCACAACCCTCTTATCAGTGAGAGGTTACAGTGATTTGATGTCAATGACATTAACCACTCGACCACGTAGGTGGGTCTAGCCAGTTTTGAATGAATGTTACGCATAGAAGAGGAAGGGTGGGGGTCAAAAAGGACAACTCTTGTGCACTAAATTTTGTAAAGATAGCTTACCTTTCTTTTTCATTCAAATATATATTAAAGTCATGGATGATTTAGTAACACAGATCTAGTTAAATGTTAAATAGAATCAGATCTGGATTACTCAATGTTGGCTCATACAGTGAGTTGATCTTGTAGATTGACTCTTGGTAGATCTAATTAAAGTGTGATCCCATTAGCTTTCGACTTAGATGCCATATTTATAATTTCACTTTACAAATTGACGTTGATAAGTGTGTATTGCAAGCTATGACTCTTTAAAACTGCTGGTGGCATGATGTTATTTTTAAACTTTTAAATTATTGAATATCATTTTTTCAATGATATTGTATTCATAAAATGCTTTCGTTTTTGGCCATTCCTCAAAATGTTTTTCTTTCTTTATTCTCTTGTAGAATGAGAAAGAGAAGAATGCTGCATTGAAATCCACAACAACAACAGAACAGCAATCTGATGAAACCAGTACATCAGAAATCTCTACTGCTGAGCCAAACACAGAGGCTTCTCCTTCCCCTGCTGGTTCTTCTATGTTCACACCTCCTCCATTTGGACAGTTTCCTTTTAGGATGCCCTTTGTACCTCCGTTTCCTCAAATGAGTCCGCCCAATGCTGGTCCCGGTGCGAATCCCAATGCTCCTGTGGCCCGGTTCCCTTTACCTTTCATGTCCCCATTTTTCCCACCAATGATGTATCCTGGGAATATACCACCCCTTCCCATGATGCCAGGTGTGCCAATGCCCCCATGGCGACAACAAACTACAGCGATACCTCCAGCATCTCCTCCAAGGGACACAACTTTCGTAAATCCTAACACTTCTTCTTCGAGCCAAAATAATATATCTGACAATAGACAGTCTCCAGAACCTGTGGAAACTGTAAGTTCTAGTTCAACTTCAACAGAAAACAGAGAGAATTCATCTATGAACCCATCTTCTTCATCGAGTCCAGAAGGTGTTAGACAACGAAACGTTACTCCCAGAGAAAGTGTTCAAGCCACTCCAAATATACCCCAATCGACACAGAGAAACAGCCAATATCAAGCCCACCCAGGTGACCGATTGTTGATTATGTTCGCTGTGTTTGTTGTTTTGGTGATTGCTTTGTTAGTGTTAAGACGTTTACATATGATGAAACTACTGACATTTTTTTAAATGATCATAATTTTGGTTATGAGCATATTTTCAAGCATAGTAATTTACTTACCGGTATTCATTATTAATCTAAATGATGAAATATTAGTAGGTAAATTAGTGTTATTTGTTGGAGATAGCATGTTGTCTGAACATCCTGGACTTTGGGTTTTTTTCATCAGGTTTCATATTTTTTCATGTTTGTCAAAGACTTTTTTCAAAATTATAAAAAATAAGCTGACTTTGTTGTACTTTCTGTTTTTCAAGGGGTCTGAACTCCTGATTAATATTTTATTTTCAGTTTGTGATTTTGATAGTTAATGTAATAAAATGGTAAAATCAATGTTTGTTAAGGATACATATGTATATCTGTTTCAACAGCTCTTCAGAATTATTGAATATTGTCTCTTGTATTAGACAGAAAGTAGAGGAATGTTTGAACTAGGATTGAATCTGTTTGTTTTCAAATAATTATATTATAAAAAATTGAAACATTTATGAATGACATTGCTAATAGGTTTCTAGAGACAATCTGGAGTTCCTCTCCCTTAAGGCTGCAATTTCATTTGTTTAAATTGATAATCATTCATATGTCTGTGTAATGCAGAGAAATTAGAAATTATTCATTTGCAATTCTGTAAAGTAACAATGACAAACTCAGAATACTTTTGTCTAAAGTGAATTATGGAGAATACCATTAAAAAATAATAATATTGATATTATTCATTTTGTGCTTTAAGAATGCTCACACTGAAAATTGTGTTCTTATTAAACAAACATACAGTCTTAGGGTTAACAGTATTTACTATCAATAGAAATCCAAATATTGTCCAGAATTAAGAATACTCTCCTAATCACAGGTTTTTGTTACATTTCGCTTGATCAAGGCATTTAACATTGTAAATCATTCATCATTATATTCATCATTATTATTTTCACAATAAATAAAATATATTTATATTCAGCAATGGAGCAATATTTATATTCAGTAATGGAGCACAGAAATAAATTAATAATCTAGAGCTATTACTTATTGTATGAAATATAGACACACTCTTTCGAAATTAATAATGTCAAGTCATAGTTAAGAAATTAAAGACGAAGATGGAATTCACCTACTAAAACACTTTGAAATGAAAGGAAATGTAAAATTTGTAATTATCTTGAAGATGAATTGAGCATTATATTGAATTTTTTTTTCGAACAAGTACCAAATATACCAGATTTTTTAAAACTACATTCATCTGAGAGTAAATCATTGATTAAACAGCTTTCAATGTACTGTGCAACCTCTCCATTGCAGTCCTCTCTTGAGCAACAACCTCTCTTCAACAACAGCTTGGTTTTTCCAATTACAACCTCTCTAGAGCAACAACCTCTCAACAACAACATAATTTTGCAACTGCCAAAGGATGTTGCTTTGGAGAGGTTGCACTGTTTCAAATTACATCAAGATATCCTGTATCGCTGATCTTACACGTTCGCTAAATACATTTTTCTTTAATGCGTTGGAATAGGGTTAAATTCTATTTTTTTTTTTCACATACTATATCATGGAAGTTCCTCCTTTACCATCTCGATCATTATTGTTTATCTCGAAAATCCATGTTTTGGTAAATCATAATTTATGTGATGTATAATTATACATGTATTGTTGTTACATATTATTGACATGTAAACTGCTGGGCTTTATCCCTTATGGTTGAAATAGCTCTCTATCTATGTTAAGATCAAATGAAAGCAGAAATGATGATGAAATATTTGTTCAGTATGTTCTTGGTCAGAGGTTATTGCATGTTTAAACATATGTCATGCTTAATTTTATTCAGTGGAATATATTGAATAAGTTACTTCATTTGGTGGAGTACATATATTATCCCAAGTTATTTTATTTCATGGAATATCATCCCAAGTTATTTTATTTCATGGAATATCATCCCAAGTTATTCATTTCATTGAATATCATCCTTAGTTATTTTACTTCATGGAATATTATTCCAAGTTACGATTTATCATAATATTCAAACGGAATCACCTAATTTTGGCATATTGAACTTGTGAAATCAGAATTGTAGAACATTGCCATCTGTGAATTTTAAACCATTTGTTTCCCTTCATGATACATTGTACACATACTCCAGTGCATGTACAATGTTGTCCATTGATTGATATGAAAAAAGGTAAAGTTTTTGGAAAAACAATTTTTGTTTGCTGATCTTACAGGCAACATTAATGAATTTTTAATTTTCATGGCTTTAAAACAAGGTATATGTTCATATCTGCATGGTTTGTGTCCGTTTTACTCTGTCCATTGAAACATTTTGTTGACGATCACTTGTTAAATATCTACTTGTTACAGCTACTTTCGGTTTTGTTGCAATCTTTTATTATGGTAGTATAGATAGAATAACTTACTAGAATCTTATATATGCCAAGTGTTTCACTTTCTTCAAAATGCAAATACATGTATTGTGTTATAATTGATTTTATGGTTTTCAGGACTATCAGATAGCACCAACCACCATGAAAATGTATTACAAATATTTTAGCATTACCTCTGTATAAATGCACCTAGTTCACTTACTACTAAGTAATTATGAAACTTGCTAGTACTAATAATCTTTCGGGCAATCAATTTTCTGGTTTATTTTTATTCATGTTATTTCATTAAAAACACTGTGTAATTATTGCTATTTTACTATTTTTGGAAACTGAACTCTCAGTGTGCATGAATTTTTATGCGTACCAAGTTCTATGTTTATCCGCGTCCGCCACGCAGTTGTTAAACTAGTACCCATTTCATGTTGCAGTGCTAATCTATGTAAGTTCGGTTTCCATGAGTACTTTCAGTACTTTGATTTGTTTAACTAAACAGCCTAGACTTTTTGATGTCTGTACTTCTGATATATTTTGTCACTGAGAATTTAGCTAATTTTTAATGTGCTTTGTTTCCTGTTCTTGCTCATAATTCTACAAACTTTCTGCTAGCTGTGATATATGTATATATTGTGTGACTATTGTATTGTCTAATCCACAAAAATATGACTTACATTTGCATTAGTAAATTAGATTGCTTGAAATGTTTGATTTTTTTCATTGTGAACTAGTCTATCTTGTGAACTATCTTGTACAATCTTGGATAGAATTATTAGATGACTTCTTGATCATGGATTTTATTTTACTCATTTTTAGCTCACCAGAGCACAATGTGCTTAAGGTAAGCTTTTGTGATTGCCTTGCGTCCATTGTGTAGCATTGTCTAGTGGACCTCTACCAAGTTTGTTCAAGTTATAGCCATTGGGTCAAAATTGGCTCTGCCCCGGGGGTATCTTGATTTTACAGTCTCATATAGGAAAATGTTTAAAATTCCTAGTTGGAAACCTTGAGCTATTATAAATGGTGTGAAGCATTGTCTAGTAGACCTCTACCAAGTTTGCTCAAATCCTGGCCCAGGTGTCAAAATTTGCACTGCCCCAGGGGTCACTTGATTTTGCAATTAGGCTTATGTCAGAAAAAAGTATATGAGCCTTTTTTCTTAACAGCGATTATAGGGCCATCATGGCCTTCCTGTTTCCTCATATTGTCATTAAATCTATCAGGGGAGAGTTCGGTTGGTGCAATATCTAGGTGATAGCTGCTTAATGTGGTCTGTGTTTGAACCTAACAAAGGTCACAGTCTTCATTTGACAACAGTACTGATACAGCAATTAAGTGTACAGTCAAACCTGTGTTACCGACCATCTCCAAATAAAACCACCCTGTGAATGAAGGCCAATTTTTTTAACAAACCATTTTTGAATATTTAGAACAAAATGACCTCCAAATAAAGGCCACCTGTCAATAGAGGCCATCTTTTATCTTCCCAATGGGTGGCCTTTGTTCACAGGTTTGACTGTATTCAAGTGAGTTAGATTCATCTCAATGGAATCAATATAGAAATGTCATAGTAAATCTGAGCTGTATTGACTCGCAGATATTCTATATCTATTATTATACTTACAATTGTATATGCATTATTAAAGATATTTCATTATGTTATTGGTTATATCATCACATACCACAAATAATCATTGTTTGTCTTGTTTATTTCTCCATTCAATAAATATCAATTTGAATACATACAAAATAATGGCCCAATAAAGAAATATTCTCTACAAACATCACATTCATTGTAATATGATTTTACAATGGTTTATTTCAGCAAATTTAGTTCAAACACAATAGGTATCAGATTTACGAATTTCCCAAATGAACTGTAATGTTTACGGATAAGAAATATGGGGTAATAGGTTAAACAGGTTTAATTGTACATATTAAGACAAAATCACAATTATATCTGAATTATCTTTCACGAGTATTTTGTAAACATCAAATACAATAGGTATCAGAGTTTTTTCCATTGCCGTCACTAATGCTGGGCGTGCATGAATTTTGATATGGATCAAAGTACTAAGTCTATGTAAGTCCAGTTTCCATGAGTACTTTCAGTACTTTGATTATTATCTTAACTTGTTTTAGTTCCATTCAGCGGGCCTCTGTGTCTGAATGGTAAAGGTCTCAGACTGATCATCAACTAGACTGTCATTGCTGAGAGTTCGACTCCTACTTGAGACTAAATTATTGTCGTTTCGTCCACATATGATACATGTACATAGCTATGAACAGTATTTTGTAATGACACAGAATCAGCCAACTTAATGGCAGCATGGAATGAGTCATCCATATTTATAGGCATGCATTTGGGTAAAGTTTTGAGCGTGACAACAATTCTAATCTATCATTTACGGGTTCGAGCCTAGTGACTGGAACACAATTGTTTTGCATCCGTTACATTGGTCCACCAGAGCACACTATGTCATCACTCGGCGTTTATCTCTTTCATGGCTAATTTAGCCTGAAATAGCAATTTGTAATTGCGCAAAATCGATCAACATTACGACGGAAACAAGTCATCCATACATGTATTTCTCAACAGACATGAGCCTGCTTTCACGGAATTAAACCTATTCTTTCTGGATTTGTTAGAACTCCCGATTTACTCAAAAGATGTTCATCTTGTCCTGACCGATAGAAATGACAAACTTTTGAACCATATTATTCGTTCGTGTCATTCCAGAGTTTGCTGCATTTTGTGATCGTTTAACACATACTGTCTCTCTTTGAAAACTAGACACGTGTCTATAGGGCATGGGTGCTACGGCATTCCTCTGTTTTGTCACAGTTACTGCTGCTTATAAAACTTGCCCTCCACTTTCAACACGAAAATACCCAGGTGCGTAAGTTCACATGCTGACAACTATTCTTAGAAAGTTTCATGGCGTTACAACACAAACTGGTCTATGGACGGACAAGGGCAAATCTGTATGCCCCCCCCCCCCCCCCGAGTGGTGGAGGCACAAAAAAATAATTTTATCCCATACTTTAAATAGAATCGAATCGGTATTTCATAATTGACGAAAATGTATCTGTATTCTTTTACATTCGTTAGTTAAAAAGTCCTAAACTTGCTGGTTATGCTTGTTTACAAATGTTAGGCAACATCCTTGTTTTTGTGTTTACCCATATTGGCTAAGTTTTACATTTTGAATAAGGTAATTTACGTACTTAGTAATTATATACCAAAATATATACTACAGTGCTGTACATACTTTGTATGACAACATAAAGTTCCTGTTACGATGAAGTTATATTTGCCTTGGTTTTGTTAGATTTTAAAGCGATTCAGTCAAGATATTCACCACAATGGCAAATTTAGTAGAGTCTTCTCTTTTTGTGTTAACCCTGACGCTGGTCATTTATGGACAATCAGCGGTAAGTATGGAAGATGGAAGAGTTTGCGAAGCTTGTAAAACATTAAATATAAGTAACACAATGTGTCATAAAAGGACTTTATCAAAGCCAGAAAGCCAGTTAAATTCTTATGACAAGAAACTCAAAACGAGTATAAACATTATGTATAGTATCAGGAACTAAACGGTTTTGTTTTATCCGGGTGAAATAAAAAAAAAAAATTGCATCACAAATTGTATAATAAAATGCTTAATCGAACGACAGGTGCTTCTTGATATAGAAAATAAACAATAAATATGCAGTCCAGCCTATTTTTTACCTGTATACCTTGTAATTCAATACCTTCTTAATTTTCCTTTTGTGTTAAAATCAACAAAACGTAAGTCATTTAACGTCCGTATTACTAATATATTCTGAAATGAACCAGTTGTGTTCATTTGGATATGAAATGATGGGTAGTTACACGTGTCTTGTAATTACATTTCTTTCCTGTTTAATTCAAGGTAAGTTAATATTGAACTGTACAATTATTTCTAAATCGTCTTTAAATTTTGTTCAATAGAATTCGATCACAAAAGTGATTTTTGATACAATTTATGGCTGAGTACATAAAAATTCTGAATATGAAAAAAACTTAAGTAATAAGTATATCTAGATATTAAAAAGTACGATTTTGTCCGAGTATATGAAATATCTAGATATCAACAACGTGTCATGTGTTTTTTTAGATCTATATGTTCACAAATTACCAAGGTATCGAAGAATAAGATTTGTCCGTGTACATGTGTAAATATATAGATACTAAAAATACGATTTGTTCGAGTACATAAATTGATCTAGTGCTAGATGTCAATTAAGACATGTTAAATATTAACGAAACCAACGTAACTTAAGGGGAGACCATCGCTGTTCTATCTGTTCGGGGTCCGTGACTTACATTAAACATCTGACATGTGTCTTATTGTTTATTACGTGACTTTACATTAACCATCTGACCTGTGTCTTATTGTATGTTACGTGACTTTACATTAACCATCTGACCTGTGTCTTATTGTATATTACGTGACTTTACATTAACCATCTGACATGTGTCTTATTGTATATTACGTGACCTTACATTAAACAGCTGACATGTGCCTTATTGTATATTACGTGACCTTACATTAAACAGCTGACATGTGCCTTATTGTATTGTACGTGACCTTACATTAAACAGCTGACATGTGTCTTATTGTATATTACGTGACCTTACATTAACCATCTGACATGTGTCTTATTGTATTGTACGTGACCTTACATTAAACATCTGACATGTGTCTTATTGTATATTACGTGACCTTACATTAAACATCTGACATGTGTCTTATTGTGTTGTACGTGACCTTACATTAAACATCTGACATGTGTCTTATTGTATATTACGTGACCTTACATTAAACATCTGACATGTGTCTTATTGTATATTACGTGACTTTACATTAACCATCTGACATGTGTCTTATTGTGTTGTACGTGACCTTACATTAAACATCTGACATGTGTCTTATTGTATTGTACGTGACCTTACATTAAACATCTGACATGTGTCTTATTGTATTGTACGTGACCTTACATTAAACATCTGACATGTGTCTTATTGTATATTACATGACCTTACATTAACCATCTGACATATGTCTTATTGTATTCAACGTGACCTTACTTTAACCATCTGATATTTGTCTTATTATAGTGTACATGACCTTACATTAACCATCTGACATGTGTCTTATTGTATTGTACGTGACTTTACATTAACCATCTGACATGTGTCTTATTGTATTGTACGTGACCTTACATCAGCCATCTGACATGTGTCTTATTGTATATTACGTGACCTTACATTAACCATCTGATCTTTGTCTTATTATATTGTACGTGACCTTATATTAACCCTCTGACATGTGTCTTATTGTATATTACGTGACCTTACATTAACCATCTGATCTTTGTCTTATTGTATTGTACGTGACCTTACATTAACTATCTGACATATGTCTTATTGTATTCAACGTGACCTTACATTAACCATCTGATATTTGTCTTATTATAGTGTACGTGACCTTACATTAACCATCTGACATGTGGCTTATTGTATTGTACGTGACTTTACATTAACCATCTGACATGTGTCCCATTATATTGTACGTGACTTTACATTAACTGTCTAAAATCTAATTTATTATATTACAGTATGTTGTTCTCAAGAGTGTTTTACCTATGAAGATTGCGGTGTTCATCATGGTTGGTATAATACTAGCTGATAATATTGATTCGTTTAAATATTATTTTTATAAGGGAACTTAAATATGCAGTTTGGAACTAAAGGATCCAGCCTTAAAGCTGTTGTTGCCTTATTTTTGCTGCTGTTGCCTAATTTTTATCAAACTAAAACACAGAATAAATATTGTTAAATATATGGCCTGAAAATATGCCGTATGATAATAAAGGCGTCTTAATTATTATTTAAAATTGAGGCGTTCTCTTAAGTGATGTGATACCATTCATTTAATCTTAAAACTATTTGGTGCCAGATGAAAATGTGTGATAATGAATATACTGATTAAAGAACTGAGACGTAAAAAGGTTTATTTTTGGTTACCTGATCATCCCTGGTTTCCCCCGCTACCCTAGACTATTCTTCAAGTATTTGGCCCGTGTAACGATACATCCATTTTCTCTCTCGTTTTACCTTACCACACACTTTCAAAAACCAAAAGAATCCCCCTACTTACCTACAGTATCTTAATGAGCATGGAACCAGAAACAACTATTTTAGGCCATAAACTGCATGATTCAACTGCTATTTTAAAATCGTATATGTTATAATGTATGAGTAATTTAAGCTTTCAGGTAAGCTATGCACCGCGGACAATAATTTCCTCATTCATTCAATAACATCAGGGTATAGTTAGTTCTATAAACAGATTTAAATTTAACACTTAAGATAAGAGACAATAGGAAGAATTATGTTCGTCCGTGTTTTCGTATCATTCAACTCATCGCGAGTTACGTCCCTTCTTTAAGCTGCGACCAAGGCAATTGCTGCACTGCAAATATGACTAAAACCAACCCCTATCATAAGACGCATCACCATCCACTTTGGATTTTCATTCATACGGGATGGTGAACAAACGGGGTAAAATAAGTGCCGTATTATTTCTTTTTTTACCAGGCACAGATGAACTACATTGTAATTAAAACTCACTTGTATCATACGAAGTCCTTTTTATTTACGTCAAAGTTCATACAGAATTTGAGTTGCATGACGTCACACCATGTTTTCAGAGATGAAAAGCAGTTCCTTTGCGCGTTGTAACATAGGTTATTATGTGGGTAGCATATGACCTGGGTGTACACATTGATGTTGTAAAAAGTTCTACATGTATATCATCGACCACGTTGGTTTAATAATTTTGAATGGTTTTACAGTCTGTCCAAAACTGCGTATTGACAACGGCACAGTCTGTTACAATAGAATACAAGATGCTTCTATGACTAACTGGAAGGCCATGTTTAGTTGTAATCGGGGATATGATTTACATGGGTCGGAAGAAATACTGTGTCGCCCTGTGAATGAAAACTACATCTGGAGAGGAGAAACACCCATATGTTACCAACTTGAAGGTAAATTTATATAGGAGTTTGTGATCAGTCTTCGGCATAGTTCATGGTATTTTTCTGGAAATTGGCAAACATAATAAAACAATTCAACCTTAATACGAATATATCTTGTAAATAACTTCAAAACAAAACAAAAATGCAATCGAACAATAGTTCATGAAATTTGCCAAAATTAATCAGTTACCTTAGTTCTTTGCAATATTTATCTTAAATGTCAGATAAGAATGAATCCTAGTACATGCAGATTTATTGTTCAATTTCAGAGCGTAACGAGAGGGATGACCACCTTGTACTGTACATAATTATTCCAGGCGCTATCGCATTGGCCATGATTATTATTTTAGCAGTTGTTTGTAGCCGGTAAGTTTTTTTACAGCGATGCTTCGAAATGAAGATTTGGTAACAATAATATTTTTTTTATAGTCTTAATATTGAGATGGCCTTATTATCAAATAATTTAGAAGAAATATTAAAAACTGATCAGAAAATATGTGACCACTATAATGAAGAGGTCTATCTGATAAAGTGGCCTCGGAGTGAGGTTTTATTTTACAACTCAGTCATATCTATTGTTAAAGATGGGCCGGGATCGTGTTGTACCGGATAGGTGCCAGTTACGACAAGCCGCCTCGTGCATATTAACTATTGAGTGTCTCTAATTTAAATGTTGAACATTTGAAATATCAGAGCTGTGAATCTTTTGTAATGATAGAATAATTAATTCAATGGATTGAATTGTTTACTCAGGTCGTGATACATTACTAGCATAAACATATAGTTTCCGGAAACAAAAACAATGGTTTCATAACATTAATTTTATACTGAAAAAAAACTGCGTTCCTTTTTGTCCACACTGAGTTTCTTTTATCAAATCATTATGTTTATTTCCAACTGATACTTAAATACTATTGACAATGAACTAGCTTATTGTGTTGCACGAGTACATCCCTGAGTCAGTCCAGTTCTTTTTAAACTCCACAATTTATATTTTCAGGAGGAAATACCTTGAATCCATGCTTACGACCCGTAATTCAAAATATACATGGACCGACAGTAAGGCGCCGTCAACAATTTCCACCAAAGATCACATGGTTGTCCTTCCTGTGTGTGAAATAAAGACAACTACTGTATTACATAATACGAGTATTCATCCCAGCAATAGAGATTGGCCTGTTCCTCGAGACACTGAGCCACCTGTTCCGTATTACGAACCTGAGACCTATCCGGAGGGCGATGAGGGAACAGTAACAAATGACGGTTACGAAGATGAGGATTATATCCACGGTATTTTTCAGCGCCTGAATTATACATCAATGGGTGGAATGCTTGGGTACGCTAAGATGTCAGATACTGGCGTTGTTAGCATACCAGAAGAACCTTCTGATGAGGAGGAAGTTGTTGATATGAATTCTAAGAAAGCGAATGAACCTCAGTCAGTTAGCAGTCACAGCATACAGCATATCAAAGTTGATGATGACACCTATTGTCGTTTACATCGGACTGGTCGTCGATGTTCTGGGGATGCTACGTACACTCATTTGTATGATAATTGGTTGGAGAGGCATCAGTCAAAGGGAAGCATCGATCATCTTCATGGTGATCTACCAGCTTGCACAAACAGCACAACTGATGATAAACCTGAAAGTGGAAAACCTGAGTTTTACTAGAAGACAATTAATGTATTTCAATGTTAGAGGTCAGTCATGATTAACACTAACACTTGCACCTGCAAACCTAGATCTGATATACAATTGTGTACGAATGTTGTAATACTCGAGTAAAAGAAGAAAAACTTGAGGAACTACAGCTTAAAATACTTCCGTCAATGTCATCTAAACCATGTTCGTCTTGTCGCTATATAATGCGTCATTATGTAATTGCTACTTTTTAATAATATTCTGATACAATGTATATAATGACCCGTGTTACTGTCTATGCTAGACCAAACTTATGTCTACAAGTCAACTTCTTTGTCTCAATGGATTTAATGCCGCTTGTCAACGACGGCGGTCGGTTCAGCTAACTAGTTATATTGGACTAAGACTAATTAACTTACCCCTCTACCCAGGATCTGACAACTTCTCCACATATGGAGGAAATCATCGTTTTTTTCATACATGTATTTTTATAGAAGGGTATGAACTGCTGCGATCGGGTTACAAATCGACACACTAGCCATTGGACTTCAGATGCGGCCTGTCAACTTCTTCATATGAAACATTCAGATCAGCAGTGGACATGACTGCACGGCCTTATAAGCGATATTTCAGTCAAGTCACCGAAAAAGAACATATGGCCACGTCAAGATTCTAAGAAACAATCAAGAAACATAGGCCCGTGCATCAAACTCTCTATACCCATGCTGGTGGACAAAATTTATTTGAGCATTGAAACAAAGCAGTGACATTTATAGATAGATGTACATGTATTTTGAAACTATAAATTGTTTGTGATTCGTTTAGTAATTTTAAGGTGTTATGGTTAATCAGTTCGTTTATCTTGTGACTTATATCTTTTTTACTAACAGATAATATTAAGTACTTATTTAATCTCTTAATTAATGATCAAAATGTTAAAAAGTTTTTGTATGATTTTGGATTGAAATTACATGTAGTTACTTAATTGTTTTCAGGACGATTGGTTCTAATCAATAATTATTGATAGTCCTGTTATAATTTTGTAAACAGAATGTAAACAAGACTATGATAAATATTTCTATATTTACCAAGAAGCTTGCGTTTTTACTTATGCTTTTCATCCTTTAAGAATACATACAGGTCGTTATAATAGGCCCATAATTTTACCAGAAGAGAGATATTGTTTATGTTGTACATAGTAAACGATATATAGAAGATGAGTATCATTTTGTCTGTATTTGTTATTGCTTTGTTGTTATTAGAAAAAAGTGTTTGCATAAAGTTATGCATGAAAATCCATCTATGTTTTAATTTACTAAGCTTAAAATCATTGAATGAAAAAATGTCCATTTGTCAATGTATAATAAAGAAGTTACATGTATATTATAAATATTAATAGGTTAACATTGAATTCAGTGCAAGTTTCTGTTATGTTCATCCTCATTGTATATAGGCCTATATATATATCATGGCTTTACGTATTTCACTTACATATGAATAATTTGACCATTATCTGTGTAAATATTCACGTGACTTAATATACTTGTATTTATAATATTTTTTCTGATGAAGATTATGTATTTTACAAGTACATGTCTGAATAAATTATCTGTCACGTCTTTTCTGTTTTGTTCTAATACAATATTCTACAGCTATGACCACGGCATAGATCTACTGTTTAATGTGTGAAACCCGTCGTGAATGTCTAAAACGGGCATCAAGTGAGTAAAATCTAAGTACAATATGAAAAATGCAACTTTTGAAAATCGTTTAACCATGATATTTTGAAAGTCAAGTATGTTGTTTGACTTGATGTTGCAATGGGAAACGCTGAAAATGTGTAAGTTTATATACAATGTACTATTAAGTCAGTGCACTGTATATCCCATAAGTCGTTATTATCATCTAGGACCAATAATGAATATATATATATATATGAGAGATACTCTTTTTCGCATTCTTTGCAAGATCAGTTGTTCAGTCGCTATCAAGGACTTATATACATACATGTATGTATATAAGTCCTTGGTCGCTATACTGAGATCATAATTCGAACCGGAATTAAAAGGACCGTTCGTTCGTGCACAGGACGAACTTTATCTCAACCCCCATAATGCAGCATTAAAAATGGAGATAGTGGTGCGTAATATTTCATATTTAATATTTTTTCGTAAATATTTGCTATTGCATCTGAATAATTGTATATTTCAGTGTTTATCTGGTATTCCTTTGCTATTACCTCAAATTGATATTGATTTAAATGAGCGTGATAGCCCTGTTTGTGTAGACAATTGTTCGTGGTCCTGACAAACGCCATGTTTACATATCCTGGCTTCTTATGTTTTCGACGGTGCAAGCATATTTCGCCCGGTAAATAAACGGACGTTTATTGCATGCACAATTTGACATGGAAGTAATTACTAACATTTAGATTTCTACATAAAATACCGATTTCTAAGCAAAACAATAGAGTATTGACCTTTTTAGAGCCGTTTCATGAAGGCAGCCATTTTTGTTTTCCCACTCAGTGACGTTACATGTTTTCGACGGTTTTCATTGGTCGATATAAATAGCGATACGGGGTGGTTAAAAAGTCAATAAACACATTTTTTCTCAAAAGCGAAGTTCAGTCAGTGAGTTCAACGAATATTGGAAATTAAAACGCTGTTTTCACTAAAATACCTAACTGTCAACTTTTGACAGCAAATATGATGCACTTTCGGCAACTTTTCGGTATTTCTTTCCATAAAAAAACTCAACAAACTATTCTTAAACATTGGTTTACTGTTCATTGTCACCCTTTCTACTAATAAATCTTGCTTTATCACTGTTTTACAAGTATGCTTTACTCAGATCATCAGCAAAATATGACCTGTCCTTACTATTTACCTGGGACTTGGCCTGAATTATTACTGGATTCTTAGAGAATTAGCGTAGTGAGGAAACACAATTTTGTGGTCTGACACCGTAAGAAAGTATTAGTGGGAGAAAAACTTTTGAGAACACCCTGTACAAAAATTTGTCCATACCACGTGACTACCGGGAAAGGTTATGTCTACTGCAGACGTGCACATGTTTGTTTGAAGATTATTTGATGAAAAAAGTTTTTTCTTGGGTATTTTGTCGACACAAATTTTGGGAATAGCAATTCACCATGAAATATCAGTAAGTGACTTTGATATTGCTAGTTTATCAGTCGTAATTCCATGTTTTAACCGCCTGATATTTTTGTGACAACTAGCATCATTTGTTTACATTCAGAGGGGGCGGGGCTTAAATAAATCTCGCGTGATAATGACGCAATCTTGAGAAAATGAAAACCGTCGAAAACATAAGAACGTCGAAATCATAAGACGGCACGATATTTCAGTAGACATGATGATTTGCAAAAATAACATTCCAGTTGTCGGTGTTTTAAATTTAAAGGACACACGGGCACGATGTTAGTTTATTACTAGATTTGGAATGCTCTCTGATCAAGTTTTGCTGTTCTAGAATAACCTTTTAAAGGTTTAGAAGATTATTCCTATTCGGGTTTCTGAATGTTTTTCTCTTAATATTGTCTGGCATGTAGTAGTAGTCAGTATAAAAGGAGGAAGAAAATAATGAACCCAGTGCAGCGCTTGAACCTGTGACCTCCTGCTTGCATGTCAGGGCTTTTTTTCCTTCTTAAAGTTTAAGAGATGCCGTCCCCAAGCAAAATGTCTTTTTTCCCCAAAAAGTTATATTTTTTTCCCCTTTCAAAAGCCTTTTCCCCCACAAAAATGAAGTGAAAAATATGTAAACATCAAAATACGACGAAATCAAAACCGGAAATACGATTGGTTTAAATTACCGCAACGGTTATTATTTGCCGATATTCCGCGATTGAAACGGCCTCGTGGGATCTCTTTCTGACACAGCGATGTAATTAAGAATGATCCGATAATGAGAAAACATTCATCAAATGCATAATTTCGATGTCTGTATTGTATTAACGTAACTATTTAGATTGTTTTTAATTCTAAAAACTTCTTTCGCAACGATTAAATAAATTGGCTGTGATATTAACCAATCTGATAAGCTCAGTTGATAGAGCTTAATCTTTGCAAACAGGAGACCGTGGGTTTGTGATTTCATCAGGTACATTAGTTTCCTCCTCCTATTACATTTGGTACCTTGAGTGTGAGACTAGCCTTGGAATCCTAGCGCTAGGATGAGCGAAGGCTGGGTTAGTCTGAAGAGCCTGTGGTTGTCGCAGTTACTTTGAGAAAAAGGAAAGGAGGAATGTTGTACTAGTAGTATGGCATGTACTATAATTATCGATGTAGTGATATATTAGTATTTGTATGAATAAATTGGCTGTGAAGTGTGATATTAACCATCCCAATTCAGGGCTTTTTTTCCTTCTACAACAGAGGCCGAAATTCGGTGACTTCCCAATTGCAAAAAGGCAGTTTTTTTCCCAATTTTAGGCAAGAAATTCCCCAAAATGCAATGCCATTCAAACTCAGTAATCTAACCTTGTCAAAATTTGGTCACATATAGCACTTGAATTTCCCAAAATGAAAGGGCCCCTTCCCGATTTTTGGAAAAAAGGCCCTGCAATTAGCTCAGTTGGTAGAGCTATTGTCTTGCAAACAGGTCGCAGTTCAAGCCCTGCATTAGGTACCAACCAGGCCTGTTAGGTACATTATTTTCCTCCTATTGTATATCGTTATTATAATATTTATATGTATGCCAGATCATGAGATGTCATAACAAATGAAACATTGAAATGAAGGCTAGAGCTGCTAATTCACTGAATCATTTTCGACCCAAAGACATTTCAACCTAGTGAGATAATTTCAAAACTTTTCTACCCTAGACATTTTTATCCTTATTCAAGAATTACATCTCACTCAGGCCATCATTAAAAAATTGTTTGTTTGTAGTGCTCCGACCCTGATTTTAAGAGGTGGGTAGGTAGGTAGGTATTTTTTTTTTTTTTATAATTTTTTTTTTTTGAAATCGCATTAATTTTGTTAAAATAAATAATTGGCAATTTTGCAATACATATAGTCTACTCTGCATTAAACATGTATTTAGACTGAATAAAATATGATGAAAACAATGGATTAATGTTTTCTGTTTTATTTCAAATGTAAACAATTTTCATTGACTGAAGGGTGTCCCATTTAATAAAAAAAAAAATATTTTAAGCATGAACTACCTGCTTCGCTACTGTCTCTTCATTTATAGCAGCCTACTTCTACAACTTCAATCTAATATAAACTATGTTTGTTTGACTGTTTGACTTTTACATACCTTTTCAACAGTCAGAGTCATATGACAGTTCACGTAACCACCGTTCCTGGGAAGAACTAGTACTAGACCCCCATCCTCCGTAAGCAACTGCCTACTTTCTCACATAAAAAGGCATGGTCTATAACTGGGCTCGAACCAACGACCCACTATCTGTGAGAGGTAACAGTGATCTAAAGTCAGTGACTTTCTCAACAACTCGACCACAGAGTAACATGAATTACGTAAAACTAGTTTGATCATTTTGATAAAACATACTATACTATAAAAAAAACTTTCTTGTTCATTATGATAACAGACATGCATGTCAGAATTAGTTTTTTTGGGGGAGTCTTTTGATAACTGGTTTCCCAGAAGTACAGCAGTATGTGCACATTGGTAAAACAACCCGGAAAGAATTCAGCCGTCTGTATCTCTTTCTGTGTCTTCCATCTATTAGGTTCACCAGAGAAATAGTCACAGAAACATTAGATTGATTTATAACTTAGTATTCTGTAAGTAATACAGCAAGTATATCTATAAACATGTATATCTATAAACCTTAAAAATATAATATGGACAATTTTATTTTAAAACCATACCATCAACAATCATTCAACATAAACTGAATGAGATTTTCATTAGACTTACACTGTGGAGATTTCATCCTCACATGATTTAAATATCTAATATAAGACACTACAATTAGAACAGATTATCATTTAACACCAGGTAAGTATATTACACCCATTATATGATGAGTGGTAACAATGGATTGTAGTGCTGTTATCCGAAATTAATTATCGTCCGAAATTCGTATACTTTATAAAAATACAAGTGTGACAACCGTTCTTGAAAATTAACGAGTCTTTGATATTTTGTTGGTCTAATGCTTAAAAAACATTATTTTGGGTAGCTTAAGATTCAATTAGTACTAAACATGTGATTGTCGAGTGAAGTGTGTAACAATTTTCGGAAAATGCGACACAGACCGTACGGTATGGTACAAACATTTTCAGTTTCACTGACGATGCAGAAAGAAAACCTAACAACTAATTGGATTAAATTGCCATCTGCATAATGAATCAAAGCTTATAAGAATTAAAATTTGGTGTTGATAGGTGCAAACAAACAATACATATAGCCATCGACAATGACGGACAAGTTGGCGATTTTTATGGATGTGACGGATTTTGAAGACTGGAAGGGTATTTGCGGACACTTTATTTAGCGCTCGCAGAAAATTTCGACTGGTTAGCAACTGCTACTCGCATTTTTTAAATTACACTCGCATTTTGCGAGTTTCCGTACCGGCGGCTGCCATTTTGTATCGGATAAAGGCCATGCATTCCGGTACGGAATAAAAACGGAACGGGCGCAAAAAGATCACAAAAAATTTTTTTTTCGAAAACCTCGGGAAAAAAAAGAAAAGTCGGGGCCATTTTGACGGGTCGGTCAGAGCACTACAAACAAACATATTTTTAATTTAAGCCTCACTGTATAAGATATTTCTTTTAGATTTCACAGTCCTGTAAACAAAACCAGTGACTGCGACAACGGGTGTGTGTCAGTATTTGTGTTGTACTATGGCATCCAGGCATAGGAGACCACACAAACGTGCTGAAGAGTATGATACATACAGCAGTGATACTGACTATTACTCTGAAACTGACGACAGAAGAAAAGCTTGCATAAAAAGAACAAGGTAGTGTTATACTGGTTTAATCCAATGATTTCAGCCTTGTTGAAATAGTCAGTGAATTTATCAATTACAAGACTGATGAGTATACTGTATACAGAAGATTTTGAACATTATGTTAGCCAATCTTAGTTTGAATCCTTTTTTTGTCAGAATTACGACTGGCAGTTATTAATGTATAAATATATATTGAAATGTCTATCATTCCTGTCACCTGATTAAGTTCATGCTGCCTTCAAGGCTTTGCAGCTGTGACCTTTAAAATTAAGTCAGATGTTATTGTTTAAGCAATGGTGAGCTAAAATATGAGTGATGTCACTCTCCTAAGGTTACTTAGTTTAGTTTTTCTTTTGAAGTTATGCATTTTTTGTGAGGTTTCGAACTGGTATTTGTTCAATACCTGATTTGATTCAAGCTTGTCAACCCATAAGATTTAGAAGTGTAGAAGTTTATAAATAGAATATTTTTGGAATACTGGCTTAGACACATGAAGACTTCTTTAAGTTTATATAATATATGAAGGCAACATTTAATATGGTTTCTATTGAAATATTTTCAGTTCTCTTGGTGGAGCTCCCAGATCAAAACCCTGCCTTGTTAATCGTGCTAGATCAGCGAGTTTTGAAAACTCGAGTAACGATGATGGTGATGTAAGTGTTTCGTCTGTCAACTCTACTCCTGGACGTTCTACAAGATCGCAGAGAGTACCTGCAAACCTGTTGATTAATATTCCTGTAAGAATATTTAGCTGAATTATCTCTCCTCCAACAATGTTAGCTAAATTGTTTTTGTCAATATTTTTTTTATTTTAAGTGATATTCTCATTATTATTAAAAATAATTATGTCTAATTTAAGGCTTTATATATTCAAATTCAATTGTGATTAACCTTTCTTGCATACGTCTTAGAATCAGCTGATGCAGTATGAGTATCATAGTTCCCAGTGGCGTAGCTTGCCCTAAAATAATGTGTAGGCACCTTTCTAGGGGGAGGGTCCGGGGCATTCCCCCCTCCAAAAGAAATTCGCTGTAGATCGCCAGGGACGCATTCTGGGGCACAGATTATTTAAACTTGGTCAAAAGGTCAGGGTACTCTGGTCTTCTACAGTGCCTAAAGGAAGCTACGCCAGTGGTTCCAAGATAGATAATTCCTTTTTGAATGAATCATTAATGTTTGAAAATGTTACAATATTAAGACCTTTGTAGTTTGGTGGAACCCCTGGTTACTTTGAAATGGACGAACCAAAAAGTGTCGTTGTTGTTAACAACCAGAAAACATTAGCCACTCAGCCGCGAGATACATCTAGTCCAAGACTAGGTGAGAGGATTACACTTGTTGTTGATGGAAAGCGATTTATTGTTGATCCTGAATTGTTTCGTCAGCATCCGAACACAATGCTTGGCAGGTACGAAAGTCATACCTATTTTCCATGCTTATGTAGTAAAAAACATGTCTATTGATTAGAATATTTGTATCTACAGGGTTCTTAATATGTTATTTGCCAACAGTCCCAAAAAGCTAGACTAACAAGCCTGTTAAGGGGAGGTCCAGGCATTTTTCTAACAAAACTTTTTAAATTTTGAGATTTCTTACCGGCCCAAACTCATTTCTTAGAGGCTAAATCGGCCAGCAGCTGGTTGTTATTGAGAACCCAGATCTACTGCTTGATTATTACAAATGAATTTGTGGTGGCCTGTTGGCTGGTAGTGACAAAGTTAACAATTTCAATAGCATTGTTCTCAGGTGATGGAATTTTAATTGAATCAATGATGTAATTCATTGTTGTGTAACTTCTCAAATTCATGAATTGTCTATGAAATAGTATTGGTTTATTTCCAGACAAATTGTTTGTATTGTCCTGAGTAAATATAATTGTAACATTCTACATACAGATTGTATTATTTGTTATGTTAAAATACACATCTAGATTATGGAGTAACTAATTCAGTTTTTTTTTAATATTATGTTGTTTTTAAATCAGTGGCAGTTGAATTAAAATTGACTGTTATCTAGAGACATCATATTCAATATATTTCCAGGATGTTTACATCTTCATTGGAACACAATTTTACGCATGCCAACAAAGATGGGGAGTATGAGGTAGCGGATGGATTCTCGTCATCCGTGTTTCGAGCCATACTGGTATGTACCTTGGATTTTATTTACAAAATTGTTATTTCTTTTATTTTAACTCTTTGTTATCTAAAATCAATACTTGTCTTATTTTAATAGCTGTTTTCGAGGAAAAAAGCTATTGTAATCAGATTCACTGTGTCCTCTGTGCAAAAACTTTGATGTAGCTCATAACTCGGAAACTATAAGAGGTAGCAACATGAAACTTCGTAGGTGACTTAGGTAGATAGGCCCGCAGTCTTCGAATTAGTGGCTTGCCCCCTGCCTGAAAGGATTTTTTTCCTTCTAATAGTTCTATAAGTCTTTTGGGGGACAACCTAGTTTTAGAGAGTTTCTTTCATGAAGTATATAGTCGGGCTACCTGTCACAAAAAATTAATTCAAAGACTGGTCCCACTGCTGGTGGTTGACACTGCTGGTGGTTGAGACACTGCTTGCGGTGCTCTTGTTTATTTTGTATTGTTTTATTTCAGGACTTTTACCGTGAAGGTGTCATAAGATGTCCACCGAATGTTTCTGTACAGGAACTGAGGGAGGCTTGTGATTATTTGCTTATACCTTTTGATTCGATGACTATCAAATGTCAGAATCTCAGTAAGTAACATTATCATCAATGTGATTAAGGGCCAGCATGGTCAAATTGTAAAGGTCTCTGACTAGTAATTATAAGCAAAGGTTTTCATGATTAAGTATTCCTGTAAGAGGAAAAATCTTGATTGAAGGAGGCGTTCCATGCTCATTTCCAATTTCATAAATGATATTTTTGGGATTTCTAGGTGACCAAAGTTAACTTTGCAGACATTTAACTAAGATAAATTGTTACATGCTTTGGTTATTAGATAGAAACTAGAAATATGAGGAGACGGTATATTTAAAGATATCACATTAATATGAGAAAACAATTGTATTTGTTTATGATTCATTGCATTAATTATATTTGTGACTCTTCATCGTTTGGCTCGCTACCATCTTTATAATTTCAAGGCATAATTTCCTTCTATAATTGAGGCCAATTGCAAAAAGTCTCTTTCCAATTTGGTGAAAGAAATTCCTTAAAATACAGTGTTAAAAATCCCAATTTGATTCTCCCTAAATCTATCACATTCTGTGAAATCTGAAATTTTTAGCATTACATTCTGTTTTTATTGAAATGATTCATAATTATTTCTTACAAAAATCTAACTGTTGATAAACAGAGTTTTCTTAACCGAACACTGTAGAACTTGTTGTCTAGTTTTCTCCCAATTTGGCCCCTTATCAATTTTTGGGAAAAAGGTCCTGAATTAAATAGATTGCATGGTCATGTTTCAGGATCTCTCCTTCATGAATTGTCTAATGAAGGTGCCAGACAGCAGTTCCAAGTATTTCTTGAGGATATGATTCTGCCACAGATGTGTGAGTGCGCTCAGGTACACAATAGATAACTGTATACTTATTCTCTTTACTGTCAGTAATTTAAAGTACAAAATTATTCTAGATTTAGCTGTTTTATATTTTAATATTGCAGTTATGAGAAGCAGCAAGTTTATTCTTAGTATCTTTCAACTGATAACCGTCTTTACTTATTAAACTAGAAATTATCTAACTCGGGGTCAGTCGGTTAGATTTCTCTGGAGATTTCTAGCTTCCTCTTGAGTAGATGACCGAAAGAAAGATTTGGAAATCAGTCAGGATAAAAAAATAATTGCAACCTTCTTTTCTTAAAGCATCAAAATAAGAATTCAGTTGGTGCAAATTAAAAATTGCTAATAATCCAATTTGAATAGCCAGCTTATTTAGTCCAAATTGTACAAATAGAGCAGCAAAAATTGAGGATATCATATTAAAGTTCTTATATTTGATAGCTGTTAAAATGGATGCAGCATTCTCAAGAAACAAAAATCTGTATAGTATTTCAGTGATATGATGTACTTCATACCATCGTATGATTATGATCGATTTACTGAATGATTTAGGTATTAAAATATTGATCATCTGATTTTATGATTATTAATTTAAAATATTATTTTATCATGATTTCTTCATTTAACAATAACCTTGTTTTCAGCGTGGTGACAGGGAGTGCCATATTGTTGTTTTGTGTGATGATGATATTGTGGATTGGGATGAAGAATATCCACCCCAGATGGGAGATGATAATCCACAAAGTATGTACTCATACATGTACACATTGCTGGAGTTACCTTATGCTTTCTTGACTAATTGTTTGGATGTGTAGTATATATATTTTTATGCTCGTAGAAGGGCATGAAGTGTTAACCCAGTCCATCTGTTTAAATTTTGATTTCCGAGAGATAACACAAGAAATATTTCTTGGTTTGCTTACATATTTTACATGAAGGTGTATCAGTTTTGATTTCTATTAAAATCCTAACATTTTCACAGGAGTTATGGCCCCTTTTTGACTTAGCTCTCAGGGGGTGGGGGGGGGGCATTCGTGTCCTCTGGGCACATTTCTAGTTGACTGTCTACATTTGTTGCATTGTCTACTTTTTCATGATATCAGGCATGTGAATTAGGTCACAGACTTTAGCATGATTATAAGTTTATGTCCTTTTTATTGTGACAGCATGCTACAATGTGTAGTGATTTCTTGTATTTGGCTATTCTAGAGAACTGATAATATGCAGTGACCATGATATATGATTTTCAGCCTAAGTTGTATTTCATTTTATGTTTATTTGTAGTTATTCATAGTGGAAACATGCATCGGTTCTTTAAGTATATTGAGAACAGAGATGTTGCTAAACAGGTACTGAAAGAGAGAGGACTTAAGAAGATAAAGATTGGAATCGAAGGTACGGTCAACTATTATTCAGGGTGTTCACTAGATGTCAAACTTTAAGGGTCATCATTGACCTTATGTAATACATTTTTGGTGATTATTTAAAGGGTAAACTAAAAATTCCACTATTGTAATGGTAAATTTGACCCTTAATTATAAATTCTCTAGAGTCAACTTTTCTGGCTTATTTTAAGAGTCAAAATGACATTTTAAGGGTTAAATGAGAGCCCAATATCATCAATACATATCTTTTTTTATTACCAAATGGACAATCAAAACATTAATGGACATTATTTTGATAGCTTCTATAATTGTAAAATCTGTTGCACAAAATTTCATCTTGATTGTTAACTACTAGTCATAATTTTAATTTGGAATTATTTTCAAAGATTGTAGTAAAATTACTCAGTGTTCTGAGGTAGGGCATAAATAGTTACTCATCATTTTCTGTAAATATCACAATTTTGTAAGAATTGTATTATACACTATAGAAATGTCACATGACAATACTAATAAAACCTAAATGTTATGTAGTTGATTTATGAATTTATTTCCAGTGTTCTTCCTTACTCTGTCATTATCTGCCATAAAATGGTTAATATTTAAATGCTGTTTACTCATCTCTGTCATTGTGGTAGATAATGAAACATGAAATGAAATATATTATGATGTTTTCAACAGGTTATCCTACATACAAAGAGAAGATCAAGAGGAGGAGAGGTGGTAGACCAGAAGGTTAGTAAAACTTTCTTTTGAATTTTGTCACTTTATTCCTTTTCCCTCATAAATGTTTGAGAATATTACTCATCTCAATACAGGGTTCTCAATAACAGCAGGCTGCAGGCCAATTTAATCGCTTAGAAATGTGTTTGGGCCGGTTAGGAATCTCAAAAGTTTATAAAATATCGCTAGAAAATGCCAGGACCCCCCCCTAGCAGGCCTGTCAGTCTAGCTTTTGGGCCTGTTGGACGCAAAGTTATTGAGAACCCTGTCAATATGTTATGGTTTAAAATTTAGTGTGTGTCTTTTGAAACTATGTATAGTCAAGTCTGTGTAAGTGGCCACTACAAAATAGAGGCAACGCTGTGAATAAAGGCCATTGTTTTATAAACTGTCATTGATGATTCCTATGATTTAGGACAAAATGACCCATGAATAAGGGCCACCTTTCAATAAAGGTTTTTGTTCACAGTTTATGTCTGTGCTTGTATTTAATGCTTAAAATATTTATATGTTTTGTGTTTAAAAATGGTTATTTTATGTTTGTCTGAGTTAATTTTACTTCTTCTTGTTACGGGACAAGTGGTTTTAGTGATGGAGTAATTTATAGGTTATGCTATTTTCACTTAAGATGATTTTTGTTTTTATGCCCCCATATCAATAGATGGCAAAATCGGAATTAGGATTTTCAGAGTTATGGGCCTTGACGCAGAAAATTTGTTGTATTTTTATGTATAAATTTGCTATGATTATTGGCGAATTTGAACTAGTACTATGACTTTCACTGATATTTGGTATTTTCAGTGATCTACAACTACGTACAGAGGCCATTTTTGCGAATGTCTTGGGAGAAAGAAGAGGCTAAGAGTCGACATGTTGACTTCCAGTGTGTTAAATCAAAGTCGATTACCAATCTGGCTGAGGCGTCATCCGATGCAGTTGAACATTCAGCTCCCACACAGCCTGTCTTACAACAACAACAGGGAGAAGATGGTTCCCTGCGTGTTATTCCCCCACAACCATCTCCATCGGAACCGTACGTTGATATTGACCTTTTACCTGAAGGGGACGTTGAGTGAATGATATACTTACAATGCTTCATTGTGAAGCGATGACTTAAGTACACAAAAAGATAACAAAACAGCCCATTCAGCTTTGTACAGTAATGCTTAAAAGTATTGATGTGCCTAGCTTTTTTTATTCGGTATATGGTATACAGCTATATCTTGCTTGTGTTCTACGCAACACCCAATGTACTGATCTTCTAACATTATATCTCAACCCTTGTAACACACCATGTGTATCATAGGAGGAGTGAAGAGTATTTCAAAAGTAATGGAAGCATCTAAATATTGGGATGTTTAACAGGGGGTGACAATATGCCGGATATATCTGTCCTGAAAGAGCTAAATGAAACTAATTTGATGAAAATATCTCATGAAACGGCAAAATTATGGTCTTTTTAATGGTCTTTTTAATTAAATCTGCTCTGAAGGATTTTCTTTAATACAAACTGAATTAGCAATAACATGTATGCAAGTCAATGTATCAAAATATTCATAAATGTTACTACTAAGTTTGCATACAAATATTCTGAGCCGAAATAAATTTTTCAGTTCAAAAACTGATGTTGAGTATTGTAACTTAGGCCTTGAGTCTTAGAATTGAGTTATACTTAATTTGGAGCTTAACATTCTCTTTGGAATTTTTCGGTATTAATTTAAGACCCGTGACATTGTTTCACTGGCATGGTTACCAGTTAAGTACTAATAATAATTTGATTTTTTACAGCTTTAAAGATAATGTATGATCTACTGAATAGTTGACAACCATATTTATAGTTATTTTTGGTAGATTAGGTACTTAGATATTTGTCTTTGTTATAAAATATGCTTATATCATATCAAATATGTAGGTTGTATTTATGTACCATTAATATGAAATATGACGTAAAATAATTTTTTAAGAGAAAACAAATCGTAGGTTAAATAATTAAAAGCTGTTGCTCGTTAATCCTATGTAACAATGATGTTTAATGTAAAAAATGTGCAATTTAGTCTTAATATCGTTTGCTAGTGTTTTTTTTTCAACTGCTCTAATTTATATTATTGCTATTTCATTACTTTACATAGTACATGAGTTCTCTCCCTTTATTTTTCTTGCCTTGGAATTAATACGGTGTGTTCTAATGCATTTCATTCTGTGGAGTTGAAAATTGAGACTTCGTCTACTTCCAGTTTTCGTATTTCAGTTATTTTATTGCAAGGACTAAAATCTCCTCTTTATCAAATGGAGGTTTATTATTAATGTCATTTTTAGCTTGTCTGCTTTTGAAGAAAAAGTCCAGCACTGCGGCATCCTGTATCTGCATCATGCAAAAATTCTAACATAGCTCATAACTTAGAAACTATAAAAGGTAGCAACATGAAACTTCATAGGTGGATAGATCTCACCGAGGTGGTGAACAGATGAGTGTTGGCACCACTGGTGGCGCTCTTGTATATATTTTTATTCTGCTTATTGTTCTGCTATTGCTTTGTTCCGCATATTTCATATTCATTAAAACATTCTCTTCTTGTATATAACTGAAATAACCCTGAAGAACAGCATTAACCCCACTGAAATGAAAAAAAACCTGGAGCACAATTTTACATAGTATGAATGTTGTTGGTTCACCATTCAATGAGGTTTCATTCGTAAATTACAACCTTTTTCACAGACTTCATAAGGCTTAAACTCCCTTTTTTTGGCATATACAGTCAAACCTGTGAACAAAGGCCACCCATGGGAATGAAGAAATCTGGCCATATTTGACACGTAGCCACTATTCAAAGGTCTTTGTTCTAAATGATCAATTACGTTTCTTAAAAGAATGACCTTTACTCACAGGGTGGCCCTTATTCTGAGGTGAATGCTAATACATGTTTGACCGTATCTTACTTTTACTTAATATACCATACCTGTTTTAGAGATCTGCACTTTTTTTGCTTTAAACGTTTTTGCTTTGAAATTGAGAGGGAGTGTTTAGATTGTCAAATATTGTGTAAACTCCAATTTAGAAAGATTTGTACTTTCATCTTGGCATTTCAATTTTGTTATGTCAAATGTCTTATATTTTATCTTATATGATAATATACAATGTATGTACATGTATGTGCCTGATCTTGTGTGTTGTCATAGAAAATGATAGTTACTGTGTAATATATCTGTGATATGTGGACAAATGATCCAGTTTAGTTAATGTTTTATTATATACATGTATGTATATCTGTATATTCCCCTCTGTAAATACATATATATATATTTAGTTTGAAATCCTTTATAAATGTACAAAATGTTAATTTGACTATTGCCATGGATTTATGAAATCAACCTTTTATATTGTAATTTTTTGATACTATTTTTTGTGTACAACAGTAATCAGTCTGGTGTTCATAATTATCATGGGTCCCTAAATACACTTACGTTGTTTTTATAATGCCTCTGCAATTTGCAATGACAGGGGCTTAAAGTGTTACACCAGTCTGTCTATTCAAATCTGAGTTTCTGAGCGATAACTCAAGAAATATTTCATGGATTGGTTTTCACAGGAGTTATGGCCCCTTTAGACTTGGCTCTCGTTGGGGGGGGGGGGGGGGGGGCATTTGTGTCCTTGTGACACATTTCTAGTAACAGTTAACCAGATCTTTATTTGATACTAACATGCACTTGATTATTCAAGTTAAAAAATAGTTTCTTGAATTGCTCTCACTAGACAAACATCAGTGTTATTAGTGATAACATTGGTTTATTTAAATTAAATAATGCCTAGTAAAGATATGACCATAATTGGTTGCAAGTGTCTTCTGCATTACAAAGTCTAAATTTGGTTACATAATTTCTATGTAATAGATTTATCCCAAATTTAAATGAGAAAATTATGTACCTGCCTGTGAAATTACTTTGAATTGATTAAATTCTGATCTTTTTTTATTATAACGTTTATATGTAAGTGTTTGGTTTTGTAAACTGTTGGTAGAAGATTTTGTTATTGTACATATTTTAAACTGGTCATAGTACAGGTATTTGTATTTTGAACCAGCATTATCTTGGCTTTCGAGCTTTCGAAGTTGTTGTTTGAAGTAATCTGTTTAAATTTTGGCCAGTTGTTGCTGCTTTCATTTATTCTTATGACTCTGTTGTGGAGTGAGTGAGATATAATGATGGTTGCACATTTGCATTTATTTTTTCATTTGTTGATAGAAAAAGGGTAACTTGAATTGAAATTACTATTAAGCTATTGTTAAGTATTTATAGTTAGATTTTTTTAATCTTCTAGAATCTTCTCAAGACGGAAGGCAGTGATCCAGTGGTTAATGCAATTGACTTGTAACCTGGTAATCCAGTTAAAAAAAATGTTCAACTCCTGTCCCTTAAATCTATAAAAATTTAACCAAAAGTCTATTTTCCTCAGTTTGTGGGTTGGCTCATTTTGAAAGGATAAGTTAGTACTAGTTTGGAGAACTGGCCACAGTATGTGAATGAAATATAGTTGAAAAAAAAACGGTGTTTACCCTCTCAAACAAAAAATCTTGTGTCTTCTTGGCCGGTTACTGTAAAAAAATGACAATGTGAGTCCTTACGTGAGTTCCTTATAGAAGATTTGAAACATTTAAAGAAATTAAATTTTTACCTTGGTTACATGTATCTAGAAAAAATAGATATTAACAATTATAGCTTGAACAAGTGTTTTCAGCCATGACGAAATTATTCAGAATAATCCACTAAATCAAATAGGAACTTTGAATATTCGAAAAAACAAATGTGACTGAAACATATTGATAAGATAAATTTATAATGCTTAAGTACTGTATCATTTGTACGCAGTTGATTTAGTGCATTCTTCCGTCACTGCTACAAAAACATGGTTGAGCTATACCAATGTTTGATTCATATTGTTGATTTTCTAATATATACATGTGTTCATAAGTATACTACTGATGTCTTGTAGAATCTATTTTTGTAATAGGTGAAGATTTTGAATTGTTGGTATTTTGATAATATTATTAGTAGGTCGCAGGATAATATTTTGTAATGTCTTTGTTGTTTATTTTATACAACATACATAGATACCTTTTTACAAAAAGTGGAAGAGGAATGATTTTAAGTGATAGGACTTTGAACAGTATGACAATGCAGAAGTTTTTCAAAGTTATCAATGTTAACTTTCTCATTTTCAAATATTATTTATACTAATATATTATTTATTATTCTAATTATATATTAGTATAAATGTTAAGTTGAATCTAAGAATGGTTTGAATAACATTTTGAATTATTTCAAGAAAGTTTGTTTGTACAAGTTTTTTTTCAAAGCGTGTTTTAAAACATGAATCATGCACATTTTCCTTTCTTGTAATTCTCACTGGAAGAGTTTTTTTATGTGGATTATTTATTTGTATCAGTATGAATTATTCTCTATATGATCAATGTTTTTGTCGTCTCATCTTTTAGATTCCATATTACACTGTATTATTTCTGAAGCAGCTGACTTATTGATACAATTGTTCTTATTTTATGTCAATACCACCCTTAAAAATTGTTTGTTTGCCACTTCCGACCCATACCATTTGGCTTGAGTTGGTTGGTAGGTAAATTCTTTTTTTTTGTCATCTGCATAGACACTATAGGCTTATATTCATAAACAAAATATTTTTGAAATGCCAAAAGAATAATAAAAAAAAATTTCTTCATAATTTTTTGGACCGGAAGGTTTTTGGTGGGTCAGTCGGAAGCAACAAACAAACAAATGTTTAATTTAGGTTATGAATGCTTATTGACTGCTTCAGTGTATGTTGTTTTGACAACTCTGAGATGATATTATTAAAGTTGAATTTCTTTTACAGTATTTGTATGGAATAACCACTTGCCTTGTTAATATTCATGAGTTTAGTTTTCCTTAGAATATTTATGTTAGTATTTTGCATCATTAACTCCCTGTATATATTTGTTTTTATAGAATATCATTGTTTGGCATTCAGCATTAACTAGTTAAGCAATATCTTATTGTGTTTATTGACTCAAACTTCATTCTGTTAATACCATAGGAATAATTTTTTCAATCATATATATAATCTGTTATATATCACAAATGGAAAAAAAAACAAGATGAAAGATTAATCCAAACTGAAAAAAAATTGAGACAAAATAATCCATAGATCCTGAATAAGTGTCCAGTCTAGATTTCCTGAACAGTCAAACCTGTGGACTAAGGCTACCCTTTGGAAAGACAAAATATAGTTGTTATTGACAGATGGCCTTTATTCAGAGGTCATTTTGTTCTAAATAATCCATGAAGTTTTTTTTAAAGAATGGCCTTTATTCACAGGGTGGCCTTTATTCGAAGGTGACTGCTAACACAGGTTTGACTGTATATTTTTTTTTTTTGTTAATGATTTTAAAGATACTTTACATTGTTGTATATTATTCTGTTATGGATATTATAAACACAACTGGCCAGTAATCGAAAGGTTATGTTCTCATCACAGCTGTTAATTTGGTGTAGAATTTTTCTTTAGTTATAAAATTGTAATCATAAAAATGTGTTTTTTCACTGAACCAAGTTTGGTGAATTCTTAAAAATCTCTAATATTTGTTAACTACTTTGATCAATATTGCAGAAATATACTATTAATCAGAATTGAATGTATTAGAGATTACACCAAATTGCAGACACAAACTTTGTTACATTGGAAATGGTGACATACTTGAAATTGACATACTGTGGCAATTTCGTGTGTGCCGAATTTTATGGCTTTGCATTAATCAGTAATTTTATGGGTACGTAAATTCGCAAATTTTCAAGTTTTGGATAGATAAAATTTCAGATACAGTTAATTTTATGAAGCACCATAATTCGTGGTTACTTATCGCAACCACATAATTAAATGTTTTCAGGAATTTTATTGTGAATCCATAGCATTTAATTATCGCTGTTATAGCAGAATGATTATTAAGCAAATACTGTATTATGATACTTATCAAGGTCATAATTATTGTTCGTTTAAAGTGAGCAAATAGAAACTTCATGTCAAAATTGTATTTTTTTTTTCAATATTGTGACAATATGATAGTAAATATGAATGATTGAAATCATAAGAATTATTCAAGGGTGACAATTTTCCGAAAATGTCTGGAATTCCCGTTTTATCTATCCTGAAAGAGCTATGCAAAATAAAAGTTGTTTGATGAAAATATCTCAAGAAATGACAATTATGGTCAATTTAATCTGTTCGGAAGGATTTTCTTTAATACAAACTGAGTTGAATATGAAAACAATGTGGTTGAAGGATTCTTGTTTGGCATAAATGGTCTGTTGCGTAAGATTTTCAGGATTTTAATTCGGCTCTATTGACACCCCTGATTATTCTTATTTTCACCTGTAACACTGGCAACACAAATTTTGTTGAATTAGTGTGTTTATTCTGATTGTGGTCTGTTTTAGACTATTCTTCAATATCTTCATCTAAAACTATTTGATGTTTTATTTAAGTGATCATTTACGATGGAACTGATGTTGAAATAAATATGGATTAAAAACCTGCAAATTTTGTTATCTTATTTCCCATTAGCAAGTCCATCCAACCACTAGAGCTCTTATGTGAGAAAGTAGGCAGTTGCTTACGGAGGATGGGAGTCTAGCAAGTCCATCCAACCACTCTATCCCTTATGTGAGAAAGTAGACAGTTGCTTACAGAGGGTGGGAGTCTAGTACTGGTTCTTCCCAGGAAGGATGGTTAGGTGAACTGTCTGCCTCATATGAGTGACTGTTGAAAAGAGCCAACAAACAAAAAGACCATAAGAGACCTGTAGAGAGAGGTTTACACAACTATGGATTTAGTTTAAACTTATTTATATTTTATATGGATTGCAGAGTAAGTTCTTATACCCTTATTAACCACTCCCGATGACTGCTTTCTGGATTCTGACCAGTACTCACGCCTAAAGAAGGGATTGTGAAGGTTCCCGTCAAATTCCACCACCGATGGGTTTTGAACCTGCAACCTCTGTCACCCCTACACCACTGCTCCTCTATGGATTTTGTTGGTCGATCCCATGGTAAGACTGTAGCGATTTTGTTGAAGACATATTTAAAAGTTGACAAGTGTAGTACTTCATGCAAAAAAATGTCAGCCACTAGGTGAGAAGACCATAATAGAATCTGGTATTGGAGAGATGAGTTGGTGCTTCAACACCTGATCTAAGCGGGGAGCAGAGATGTGTACAGCGCACCTGATCTAAGCGGGGAGCAGAGATGTGTACAGTGTACCTGATCTAAGCGGGGAACAGAGATGTGTACAGTGCACCTGATCTAAGCGGGGAGCAGAGATGTGTACAGTGCACCTGATCTTAGGGGGGAGCAGATATGTGTACAGTGCACCTGATCTTAGGGGGGAGCAAAGATGTGTACAGTGCACCTGATCTTAGGGGGGAGCAGAGATGTGTACTGTGCACCTGATCTTAGCGGGGAGCAAAGATGTGTACAGTGCACCTATCTTAGGGGGGAGCATAGATGTGTACAGTGCACCTGATCTTAGGGGGAGCAGAGATGTGTACAGTGCACCTGATCTTAGCGGGGAGCAGAGATGTGTACAGTGCACCTGATCTTAGGGGGGGAGCAGAGATGTGTACAGTGCACCTGATCTTAGGGGGGAGCAGAGATTTGTACAGTGCACCTATCTAGGGGGAGCAGAGATGTAGCAGAGATGTGTACAGTGCACCTGATCTTAGGGGGAGCAGAGATGTGTAGACAGTGCACCTGATCTAAGCGGGGAGCAGAGATGTGTACAGTGCACCTGATCTTAGCAGGGAGCAGAGATGTGTACAGTGCACCTGATCTAGGGAGCAGAGATGTGTACAGTGCACCTGATCTTAGCAGGGAGCAGAGATGTGTACAGTGCACCTGATCTTAGCAGGGAGATGTGTACAGTGCACCTGATCTAAGCGGGGAGCAGAGATGTGTACAGTGCACCTGATCTTAGCGGGAGCAGAGATGTGTACAGTGCACCTGATCTTAGCAGGGAGCAGAGATGTGTACAGTGCACCTGATCTAAGCAGGGAGCAGAGATGTGTACAGTGCACCTGATCTTAGCAGGGGAGCAGAGATGTGTACAGTGCACCTGATCTTAGCGGGGAGCAGAGATGTGTACAGTGCGACCTGTTGACAGTGCACCTGATCTTGGGGGGAGGGGGGACCCAAGATCTTAGAGAGAACAGAGGTATATAAAATGCACTTTATCTTGGGGGGGGATATATATAACTCTGTACCCATAAACTTAGAGAGAACAGACACTTGCGTAGCTTCCTTTAAGCACTGTTGGCACAGTTCTACACTTTTCTTACATTTATGTTTGTAAAAAATGTGAAAACGCAATAAAAATGAATCCTTTGGAGCTGGAAGAATGGACCTCAGAGTACCCAGAGCTAAACAATGAACATGCAGTTATTGCTAAACGTTTGCAACTTTCGTGGAAAATCATTTGATAATTGAAAACTCAAAATAAATAAATCTAGCCGGGAAAAACTGCAAGAACTTCATATTAAAAACATTTTAGGCTATAGCACACCGGAAATGCTGCAGAATGCGTCTCCGGCTATTTAAGCTGAAAAGATGTCACGGACCCCCTTAGAAAGGTGCCTACATATTAATACAGGGCAAGCTACGCCCCTGACAGACGCAGACATAATTTATAAAAAATATGTTTTTATAGAACGCTAACAGACACAAGCAATAGGTAATCATGCTAATACATTGTATATAAGAAGAAACATGTAAATTTGATTTATAAATGAGCAAAACGGACATTTATGTGTTCAGAATATTCAAACACATTAAACGCTGTTACTCATTAAAAGCCTAATATACTTCTACTTAAATAATAATCTTATTTTTTTTAACAACACCGACAATTAGAGATAAATTACCAAATATCTGAAGGGTTCGTCGAGGAACATTCCTTGGGTTCAAAGGTCATTCTTGTTCCTAATCCTTATTAACTTAATATCTAAGGGAAACAACTCGAACTGACTTTTGAATCCAAAATTAATTTTCCCACGGTCCTCAGACACATCTTTACATAATATCGTTTTTGTTATTATAATCAGCTCAATAAATGTTTGGCTTTTACATAAGGATATTAGTAAGGATGTTAAATTAATGATTTGAACCAGAAAAACAGGAAAATAAAGTCAGAATCACATTTTGTGGTTTTGAATAAGGGAGATAATTTTGAACGTAGTGGTATGGTAATTTGGTGCAAAATTCTCCGTAATCTGAAAATAATTTCTTCAACATTTCTTAGATTCTTTGTCTTAGGATGATATTAAATGCATATTTATATAGAGTTATCCTTATATATGCTATACAAACAGAAAAAATATCGAATTTCAAAATTTGAATTTGAACAATATTATAAGCATGTTCTTTTCTGATTTTCTTTACATTTTCTGTTTTTATTACTTGGATTGGGAAAGCCGAAGCAACAATAACATAACAAACTACACATAATGTCTAAACATGTAAAGTGTATTATATAGTTGTAATAACTACATGAAAATGCTCACATAAATAATATATAACTAGACAACAAATTTCTAAAAAAAAAAAAAAAAAAAATAATGCGAAAAACGCAATAAAAATGAATGGACCATCAGAGTACCCAGAGCTTAAACAATGTACTTACAGTTCTTATTAAACGATTCGTTTCCAACTTTCGTGGAAAATCGTTTGATAATTGAAAACTCAAAATAAATAAATCTAGTAAGGAAAAACTGCAAGAACTTCATATTAAAAAATTATAGACTATAGCACACCGGATTATGCTGTAGAATGCGTCTCCGGAAATCTATGATGAAAAGATGCCCAATAGAGAGATGCCTACACATTATTATAGGTCAAGCTATGCCCCTGACAGAGGTATAATGTATTTCTTAGAGGGGTGCAGAGGTGCTACACCCCCTGCACCTGCTGATCTAGAAGATATGCAGGTATGCAGTAGGAGGTACAGAGGTATAACATCCGATTTACAGCAGTGTACACCTGATCTCAGATGTACAATGTACACAGTTATGGCCCGACACCTGATCTTAAGATATCTTTAGCTTGAATACCACTATGTGGATGGTTTTTGGCAAAGATTCATAATCCTTAATCTATGTCAGACCATTAAGAAGCTATGTTTTTAAATAATGCATTTTTTAAAACTATAAAAATCCCCACTTAATGTAATAATTGTCTCATGATTTATGACACGTAACTATAATTTTGACCAGGTATGTCATTTGGACGAACATTTGCCCGGCTAGTCACATATTTCAGAGAATCACACCACCTCAGCCATAGTTCACATTTCCTGAGTTGTTCTCTGAGCTACCGAGGAATAAAACGTTGGAAACATGAAATACACGATACTTGCACAGAATTATCAGTGTCTGTTATACTGCCAGTATTACTCACTGGCTGATAGCATACACCAGTAAGATCCGTAATTATTATATCATTCATACTGGCGTTTCTTCTATATCCTGCAAAACAAAGAATTATTTCATTGAAAGAAAAATCTTCAATAAAATATTGTTGAAATAAGGCGTTAAACCTACTAAAACTGAAATGGAATGATTGATTTATTCAAATGTCATTACAAGAGACAAAGTCCTTTTTATCGAAACAACTTTTAGTTCGTCCTTCAGTACGTTTTAAATTTATCTCTAAATG
>OZ026835.1:34706706-34734491 GCA_964023205.1 Lutraria lutraria
TCTCTAAATGCAAATTGACGCCACAGTTTAGTATACATTTTTTTACCCTTTTCGCTTTAACCTTAAAATAATCTTATTTCTCTCTAAGACTTGTTTTTTAGGAAAGAAAGGGTTTTAAAAATAAATGGAAAATCGATGTTTTATAATGCAAAAAAATACAACAAAGGGAGAGACTCTGTGGCCTAACCCCCCCCCCCCCCCGAAATCTTGTGCAAAGCAGCCAGTACCTTCTCTAGGTGTTTTGGTATACAAACGTCGAGGCAATAAACCTGGATAGTCATCAGGATTAAACACGTCACGTTCTTGGTTGTCATAGTTTTGGGAATAGAAGATATTCTCTTCTTTAATCTTCACTTGAACTACAATAAAGTTAAAAACCTTTCGCCCACTTCAATTGTACAGTGCGACCCTCTCTTAAGCAACAACATGAGTTTTCCCACTGCACGATCTAACTCTAAATTTAACCTCTCTAAAGCAACAGCCTCTCAAAAACAACAACAACAACAACATTTTGCTTCTCCCAAAGGGTGTTGCTTTGAAGAGGTTGCACTGCACTGTATTCAAAATAACAAATAATAATTTTTTTTTCTTCACAAACTAACAACCAATAGCATGTTTTTTAAATTAACTGAGGATATCTTAGCTAAAATATGTCTATGAATTAGCTGTAGTACTGAAAGGATTAGTGCTAGAAGAGCTTTTTCTTTCTTTGTCAAAATGACGATAGGCTCTTCTTGCACTCACCCATTTATTTGTGTTTTTTATTGAATTGAAAACATCATTCTTATATTTTGAAAAAAATATCTATGGCGTAATTGTTTCAGTATTCTATTGTTAAGAACGGTACTACCTGTATTGTGTTTCTATAGTCAGAATATATCAGTAAAAGTCATAACGCTAAACCAGTAAAGACACTTCCAGGATCACTTGTAAAGTTTACAGCTCATCGGTATATAAAGTACAACCTCTCCAGAGGGGCCCTCTCTTGAGCAATAACCTTACTTCAACAACAGCATGATTTTTTTCACACTGTAAGATTTAATTATTAATTCAACCTCATTAGAGCAAAACCTCTCAACAACAACATACTTTTGTTACTCCCAAAGGGTGTTGCTTTGGAGAGATTGCACTGTACCTGAAATACCTTAAGACTTTAAGGCATGACGAAATAAATATTCTGCATTTCAGTAACTTACGTTTTCCGATTAAAGATAGGACCATGACCCACTGGCTTAACATCCCGTGCCCGACCATCTTAAAGCCCACGCTGTTCATATGGTTAGTGAATGACACCCCTGCCTCCTTCACAAATATACGAAAATGCGTATTATGTCGTATACAAACATTATTGGTTTCATTTATTGATTCTTTTAACTTCTCTTTGGCTTCCTTTCTCTGACTTTTGTCACAAATGCTTTGATACGATGATCTGTCGGTGTACATGACGACGACTTTAGAACATGATATATACGTTTCTTCATCGAGATCATCTCCACTTGCTCGGCATTGCTCATGAAATAATGTTTCAAGCATTTTTCTTTGTTGTTCGTACCATTCCATTTGCTCCCCGTCCGTATCATCAATTTTAAAGTAGACGCCAATTTCCCGCTTCACTGAATCACGTGATTTAAACACAGACTGTAGTGATTGGACGAATTTGAGAACGTGAGGCCACCAGAACGAGGTTTGATCTACATTACTGACTGTCAAAATACTAGCCAGCATTTCTTGTATTTTCCTTTTTCTAAGTTCATCTATTTGAACTTTTCGTTTTATAGTCGATTTCACAGTAGATTCCAATCTTTTGATGTATACTTTTGAATCCTTGTCATAGACGAGCACCATCAAGCTCCTCTCTGATCCGGAAAGAAATGATGGTTTGATTTTCGAGTGGAATTCCTCTGTGTCAAGAGACGCTATATATAATGCAGGAGATTTAATACCCTCGCCATTGTACTTCCAGTCTTGTATCCGCAGCAATTTAACTCGAACACACTGATTAAGCAGAGAACATATTTTAGGAATGATCTGTCCAATTTGGCCTTTACACCCTTCTCCGTCATAAACTAGAGTTAAGTCCTTAAAGAACATCATTATCCCGTGAGTAGTTTAAATGTTCAACAGACATTAATTCACTGTTCAGTAGACACTAAATTAAATCCGCAATATTATTCTTTAAGATATGCAGACCTCGTTCGAATTAAATAAGTACTAGTTTAACGCCGTGTTTTGAAATAAGTTTGTCGAAATAAACCGAAGATCAATTTGTAAATCAGTTGTATCTATTTCTAAAACATATCCTTATTATTTAACCAATACCGAATGAGTATGTAAGACATTTGTGTACCTGAAGTGTATTATTTATGAATTTCAAATTTGATCGGATACTGTTACTTCCTGATCGATATATGGATCAGGGTCGTAGCTTGTCCTATAATAATGTGCAGACACCTTTCTAATGGGTTTCTTTTCACCGTAAATTGCCAGAGACGCATTCTGCAGCATAACCCGGTGTGCTATAGCTTATAATATTTTAATGATGAAGTTTTTGCAGTTTTCCCTGCTAGATTGATACATTTTAAGTTTTCAATTATCAAACGATTTTCCACTTAAGTTGCAAACGTTTTATAAGTTAAGTACTGCATGTACGTAGTTTAGCGCTGGGTACTTTGATGGTCCATTCTTCCGGCTCATAACCATTCATTTTTATTGCGTTTTTCGCATTTTCTTATTTACTTTTTTTGTTAGCAGAAGTGTAGACACGTGCCTACAGTGCTTATAGCAAGCTACGCCTGTGTCTGTGACATATGTTGAATATGACTAGGTATATATTTATGTGAGCATTTTCATCATAGTGTAGTTATTACAACTACATTTGTATGGTACACTTTACAAGTTTAAATATATTAGAGTATGGGCTACCTGTACCCTAGGTCCCCCCCTTGTGGGATTTTATGACACATATATCATTGTAAAGCTTAATATATCCCCCATCGAATGTCACTTGTTGGACGAAATATAGGTGCTGATTAAGCCTACAGTATGCGATTGATTATCTCCCCCTGATTTCGAAATTTCATTTTTTTAAATTTTTGTATACAAGAGATTATGGAGTCCAAAATGACCAAGTTTTCAACCCACATTGCTTAAGATTATTATATTTTATATTAATATACATATTTGAAAAGGAAAAGATAACTCTGAACTAAAAATAACAAGAATTATTTCCCTTTTAACTGTAAAAAAGAGTAAAAACTATTTTTTCAGTTATTCATGTATATAGGGCAACAATTTGCAGAAAGCACTGGATATAATTATTTACTAGATAAATCTGAAACAAATGGGCCAAGATTGCCCTAGATCGCTTACATGAGAACAAAGACAATTTAATTAATGACCAGGTAATATAGTTTTCATCTTATATAAGGGCCCATAACTGCATGTACCAATTAAATTTCGCCCATAACCAATCTCACCAAAGACCTTTATTAGGATTGGTGAAGACACCGGACATTCATCAGGGATATGGGTCTTGTGATCAAAAAGTAAAAATAAATTAGAAAACAAAAAGAAAAAACTTAGACAGTAACACAATGGGAAAATAATATTACTGTATAAATCAAGAGAGAGAAAGGGTATGTGTAGAAATGAATAAGGAGGCTTCTCAAGCATTATAATGCATGGTACTTTTCATATGAATCTATTGCTGTCACGTATACAGACTTGAACCTGATTAATGATTAGTGTATTTTCTGGGATCTGAGAGGGTTGTATAGGCTACGATTGAAAGAACACTATAGCTTGATTTCTTACCGTAAATAGATTTTGTCGTTTGCAAAATATTAACAAAAGTAGGGTCAACAACGGACCTCCATACCTCACATTTGAAGTGATTTTCATTGAAATAATCAGTAGTTCAGGAAGTTAGAAAATTTCAAAATATCAGGACAATATTCACTGTAATAGTTGATGCAGGATAATAAATGACCATCATGATAATATTCATAATAAATCTACTAAGGCAATATTCGCTCAATGATACTGGTGATCATGAAGCCATTTATCAGTGTGCCATTGACGGTCAAGCGATAGGCAACGATTTTTCACACGTCACAATGGCCAGTTACAAATATCATTAATTTTGTTTTCTTTCAGTTCTGTCAATTTTCAACATTGTTTCAGTTTCAAGTAGGTAGTTCGCATAACTAACAGTGAAATACGACACATTTACATGTAATTAGATTTAAACCAATATCACTGAGTGATCATTTTATTAAAATCCCACAATGTCAACATGTATTAATGCTAAACACGAAAATGAATAATAAATCACTTCCACCCAAAAATTTCCATGACTAAATGTATGTTTCACAAATACATAATTTTTATGATTTTATTTTTAATTCGATGAATTTTTGGCTGCATGAAACTTTCTTCGTCGGCTTTTTTCTTTACAAGCTTCTAATTTATCATCATTTTGCTTTAATTCTAAATGCACCAAGTTGTAGGGTATGCCCATTTAAGGTAGAGATGGCAAACAGCAAGGACAATTGTAGTCTGTCTGATGGTTATGCAGGGATTGGCTTAGAGGGAGACTAGGGTGAGATAGTCTCCCTGATATCTGGAACCATTATTCATGCGTGTATAATGGTCCCAGCTAACATTTTGCCCGTTGTTATGGAAGCCCTAAAAATTGAGTTGGATTTCGGAGTTTTAAAAAGTATTTTCAGCTGTTCAAAGTAAAAGTTGTCGTTTATAAGAAAGGAAGTGGATAAACATTGCATGTACAATGTACGTATTTTCAAAAGACAATGGCAAAAATCATGAAAACATGGCCTGAAACTTGATAAATAAACCACGTCCTGTTTCAATTCTTAAAGGATGAGAAGAAAGCCTAAATCTTGTCATGGCTATGAGCAATTTTTTAACATTTACATTAACTAGATACATGCCGTTGTCAAGATTTGCAGAAACCCTAAAAACCCTGGAATAAGATGACGCTTGTACTCGATTATTCCATTCTTGCATGACAATGTCTTCAACTTTTTGTTTTAACAACAACAGAAATAGTTTAGCATTACATACACCCTGTGAGTACAACGCTTCAGAGAATACTAATTCATTTAATGTATCGTTAACATTATATGCCCAATTAGTGATGTACGGTTTCTTTTCAATATCTTTAAACATGATTTGGTATACATGTATTATGTTTATCTGTTTCCTTTCGCTTTTATTGGTAACTTTCGACCAAAAGTTTATATCTTGCATAATTCTTAGTGAGAAGGTCTAATCGACCTAATTCTCCATGTATAAAATACACACATTTTTGTGTGCTACTTTTTACTCATAACAAAGATTATCAATACTAATTGCTAATCGAACAATTCTAAAGAGTGCCTTATTGTTATGTTATGAAATCTACACAGACATTTTCTTAATGTAATGTTTTGAGCTTGGTCAGCTAAAGTTTTATGCGTTTCTTCAAAGGACCCTCCAGATGAAAAAACTATTCCAAGATACATAAATTTGTTAACGATTTCCTATATATTTTCTGAATATATTAATTATCTTTGTTAACAGTAAATTTCCAACGGTCACAGTATACATCCAATATGTTAAGATTACTTTGTAGTTCTGATGAGTTAGCAAATACCACGATGACCTCGGCTCACATTAATAAAACCTGTAAATCAATGCCTTTTGCTCCGTTTAAAAGTTGGTGATCCAGATCATTAAGGTACATGGAAAATAGAAAAGGCGACAAGCTTTCCCCCAGTCTTACTCCAAGATGACCATAGAATAATTTGCCGATCTCATTATTACATTTTACTCTGGTTGTAATTTGATAATACATCCATGGACTTAATGACCTTATATATATTACCTTCCTCTTTGCCCTGAATTATAAAGTGTATATCATATATTTCGGCAAACCAAATAATCGAAAGCTTTAGAACAATCGCTAAAAGTGCATTATTAATAATTAAATCTAATTAATCTATGCAGTACAAATATGTGGCCAATCGTAGCCATTCCGACCCTAAAACCTGCTTGTGATTCCATGAGAGTATATGATAGTGCTATTCAGAATGAGACATTAACATGCACGTGTTTGTTTCTGCGCATATCTATGTCGTTGACTATAAGTCTTAATTACAAACAAATGTAATATAAGATTGTTGATAAAGAACTTATAACATTGCGACAAATGTAGTAACTGTTTAGTTTATCATGATCCTTTCGATAGTTCCGCTGTGTCTTGGTGATATATATAATATCCCATTTTCGGGGGGGGGGGGGGGGGGGGGGGTATAAAGCAGACACAGACACAGTAGTATTTTGCTTTCAAACAAACAATTTTGTACATAAAGTATGTTGTTGTAATAAGTATGTGCGAATTTACTTTGTCATTCGTCATAAAACCATTTATTTATCAAACAATGGTGTTTTTATATTTTGGGGTCAATTTACCCCACCCACTTTCTAGCTATACTAAAGTAATACCATGAGTGTATTGAATAGCAAATGAATAGATAAACAATCTCCGAATATTTATTAGTCATTTAAAACCTTTTCAAATAAAAATGAAAGAACAAATGATACTCATTTGCCATATAAGGTCATATTTTAACAATTTAAGCCCATTTTTTAGATTCTCATTAATATTCACGAATATGCAAATGAGCAAATCAATAACTAACTATGCCTGTGATATAATAATTATATTGATCATATTTTAAAGCTATTTTGTATGTTTTATAACTGAAATAAACGATATTTTTGCGTATTTATTACGACAAAGCTAAATCTTAGAAATATTGCTGGTTGCCATGGAAACAGCCCGGCCGTTTGCTTATCCAGCATCCCTTAATCGTCCAACAACTGGAATTTGTTAACATATACCCTAAGCTTCAAAAATATATAGGTGTACAAAAATCCCGCTAGGGGGGGGGGAGGGTTTCGATTATGGGCCCTTGGCCAATATGTACTGAAGTGTTTGTACAGACAGTATGTGTAGTTTGTTATGTTATTGTTGCCCCGGCCTTCTCCATCCATGTAAATAACCTGTGTAAATAGAAAATGCAAAAAAAAGATATTTATGAAGAGAAAATACTTCTGAAATTCGATATTTTTTCTGTTTGTATAGCATATATAAGGATAACTCTATATAAATATGCATTTAATATCATCCTAAGACAAAGGCTCAAAGAAATATAGAAGAAATTATTTTCAGATTACGGAGAATTTTGCAGCAAATTACCATACCACTACGTTCAAATTATCTCCCTTATTCAAAACCACAAAATGTGATTCTGACTTTATGTTCATGTTTTTCTGATTAAAATTATTAATTTAAGTTCCTTATTAATATCCCTATCTAAAAATCAAACATATATTTAGCTGATTATAATCACAAAAGAGATATTATGTAATGATGTGCCTGAGGACCGTGGGAAAATAAATTTTGGATTCAAAAGTCAGTTCGAGTTGTTTCCCTTAGATATTAAGGTAATAAGGATTAGGAACGGGAATGACCTTTGAACCCAAGGAATGTTTCTCCACGAACCGTAAACACTATATTGGGTGTTTCATCTCTAATTGTTGGTGTTGTTTCTTTTCTTAAGATTATTATTTAAGCAGAAGTATATTATAAGGCTGTAAGATGATAGATTTTAGTGAGAAACTTCGTCGAATGTGCTTAAATATTCTGAACACATAAATGTCCGTTTGATAATTCATAAATCAAATTTACATATTTCTTCCTATATATAAGTATGACTACCTATTGCTTGTTTCTGTAAAGTATACAATAAAACACGTTGACTGTATAGTGCCTATAGGAAGCTACGCTAGTGTCTGATATGTTGAATATGACTAATTACATTAATGTGAGCATTTTCTTGTAGTTATTACAACTATGGTACACTTTACAAGTTTAAATGTATCAATTAAAGTGTTTGTACAGACATTATGTGTAGTATGTTATGCTATTGTCGCTCCGGCTTTCTCAATCCAAGTAAATTAAATGTGTAAATAGAAAATGTAAAAAAATATTAATGAAGAGAAAATACTTATAATATTGTTCAAATTCAAATTCTGAAATTCGATATTTTTTCTGTTTGTATAACATATATAAGGATAACTCTATATAAATATGCATTTAATATCATCCTAAGACAAAGACTCAAAGAAATATAGAAGAAATTATTTTCAGATTACGGAGAATTTTGCAGCAAATTACCATACCACTACGTTCAAATTATCTCCCTTATTCAAAACCACAAAATGTGATTCTGGCTTCATTTTCCTGTTTTTCTGCCTCAAATCATTTATTTAACATCCTTACTAATATCCTTATCTAAAATTCAAACATTTATTTAGCTGGTTATAATCACAAAAACGATATTATGTAAAGATGTGTCTGAGGACCGTGGGAAAATTAATTTTGGATTCAAAAGTCAGTTCGAGTTGTTTCCCTTAGATATTAAGTTAATAAGGGATTATGAACAAGAATGACCTTTGAACCCAAGGGACACACTCTAGTATAATTGTCGGTGTTGTTATCTTTTTAAAGATTATTATATAAGTTTAGTTTAAACTTATATATTTTACATCGCTTGTAGAGCAAGTTTTTACAACTTATATAAACTACCCTCGATGACTGCTTCCTGGATTCTGACCAGTACTCGCGCCGCAATAAGGGATTGTGAAGGTTTCGGTCAAATTCCGCCGCAGACGGGATTGTTATGTATTACATGTATTTAAGTAGAAGTATATAAAAGGCTGTAAGATGATATATTTTAGTGAGAAACTGCGTTTAATGCGCTTGGAAATTTACATATTTCTTCCCATATATAAGTATAACTACCTATTTGTGTCTATTAAGTATACAATAAAACATGTTTGTTATAAGTTATTCATGTGTCGGTCAGGGGCGTAGCTTGCCCTATAATAACGTGTAGGCACCTTTCGAAGTACTGCATGTACATAGTTTAAGCTCTAGGTAAACTGATGGTCCATCCTTCCAGCTCCCAACCATTCTTTTTTATTGCGTTTTTCACATTTTTATTTTTTGTTAGAAAAAGTGTAGGCACGTGTCTACAGTGCCTATAGGAAGCTACGCCAGGGCTGATTAATATCCAATTCATGTACAAGGTCCGGATATATTGATTTTAGCTTTATCATTATAGGTCCTTGTCAAGAGTTTTTTTAAAGGTGTGATCATGAAACGTATACTATTGTGACGCGAAAAGTCATAAGAAATAAAGTTTGTGGCACAATGTTAAACTGATCAAATCAGTTATTAAATTAAAATGCGCAGATAGTCAGGCAGGTGAGCAAAGTCCATCCTTGGGAAAAACAGATTGTTACTTGTATTGATACATCGTGAATTTTACCTATATTGTCTTCCTCCGCCTTAATAGCTAAAACAACAACAACAACAACAAATAATCATCGCTTTTGGTGCGACGTAAAGCCAAGAACAATATAGAAAACACTGAATGTAGTAATATAAACTCTATCATTGGATGATACACGTCCAAAAAAGAAAAAGAAAAAAATCTCCAATTTAATGTTGTTTATTGGTTGTCATTCTAGCATCTAAACAATATTTAAACATTGGTTAGTTATACACCAAGAATACACAGAAAACTGTACAAGGAATCACAGGCTACCGCGGCGTGTGAAGACCCCCGCCCACAGACGCTCTACTACCCAGGAATTATTTTTACTCTCTGAAACACATTCAAATATTATGTTTATAGCATGTTTTTTAACAACAAAATAAAGTTTCAAAAAAGTGTTTCAGAGTAAAAAAAGAATTTCTGAGTAGTAAAGTATGTGGGGGGTCTTCACACGCAGGTAGCCTGTTCATCATATCATTTTTTATACAGAACACCACATTATGTTTTAATAATACAAATGTGTAAAGAAAGATTTGTATTCAAAGCTTTACGTATTTACCCGGTAAGCAACAACGATCATTCAAATTCAACTCATTAAAGACTTATTAGCTTTTTGTAAATTTAGTAATTATACAGAACAATATATAAAATGATAATAAATTATAAGAAATATATTTTATATGCTCTAAAACATTATGTATATAATACCTTTCTTTAGTCACATCTCGTAAAAATGTTGTCAGATGCTTTTTCTTATGTTTTACTATATCATCAAAATTCTGTGCTACATTTGTGATTAAAAAAGAAAATTTCGGAATGATTTTTACTGCAAGTAAACTTCATTTTCACTGATAAGACATCTTTCTATGTGAAACAAGACCTACTTTGATTTTACCATCCAAAAAGCTAATAGGACTTTAACAAACAAGATTGCGATCCACGAATCTCAGTAAAGACGCTTAATCATTAGTCGTACTGGATTTTCAATATATGATTCGTAGCTACTCGGATACTCGCCCCAGCACTGTAAGTGGCGGGGAACATGTTGTACATGGTATTTTTGTTTACATAAGCTTAACAATACTACAAACGTACATTGACTTTCCACATAATAAAACTACGTACAGAAATCTGAACAAAAAAAAATTAGAAAATCTCATTTCTCAGACATTCTTCAGAAACGATTCTTACACAACCATCGTAATAAATTATCAATCGAAGTCGGCTCGCATTGAACATGCTGCTCTGAACAATGGTGGAATATCAGGGGGGAAACAGATGTACATGTATATACAGTACAACCTCTCCACAGCGGCCCTCTCTTGAGCAACAACCTCTCTTCAAAAAAACATGTTTTTTCCCAAAGTGAGATAGCACTATTAATTTAACCACTCTAGAGCAACAGCCTCTCAACATTAACATAGTGTTGCTTCTCCCAAAGGGTGTTGCTTTGGAGAGTTTGCACTGTATGTTTCTATCGAAAATGCGCTGACTTTTTATCTTTTACTAAAGTTACTATAGTAAAAACAAAACTTATACGGAGTTCTATTTCTCAAGCCAACATTAAATGCTTGGGTCTGTTGGAAACCTATCTAATAGTGTTCTCTGAATACAGGTAGAATGTTTATACAAAAAGTATTTTGTTGGTAAGAATAGATTCAGAGGATTCCCAAAAAAGAACTTTAAGTACAATATACATAAAATACTAAGGTTTGACGTGTTTAACAATATGTACAACACAAATTACATTTATCAAGTATCATTTAAAATGATATATACAATTATATCTTTATATACAAACATAATAGGATATGATACACAAAAAAATCTCAAGTAAAGAACTGATTAGTGGCAAAGGTTTGGGAGGCCCGAGCCAAATCTGTAGATATCTCCAGATTAACACGGGGCACTATGCTGTATATACATTATGTGTTTACGTCCAATTAACCATGTACAGAATCATCCGTGTCACGTGATCCTTCCATCTTAAACATATGCTTGCGGCTTCGGGTCTAGAAGTATACAAAGAAGAATATAAATTATATTTATGTAAATGTTACTGTATCCGTAGATTTTTGTCAACAATTTGTTATTCTAAACATCCTTATATACTAAAACACTCCTTTAATCCAAAATGTACATTATGTTTCACTCTAGAGGACGAATTGTATTATATTTTTATTAGAATGTAAGGTCACCTCATTTATAACTGATTATCTTCCTTTCAACTTTCCTTTAAGAGATGTGTATAGAAAACAAATACAAAATGAAATTTACAAAAAAACAATCGAATTCCAAGGAGCAAATTAGTGGGGAAAATTGCATGATTTCAAAGAAATTTTCAGAGAGGTGGGCGCCCTTTACATGCTAAAACTATATAATAAAAAAAACCTCAGATGATTTATTGGTAGAACAAAATATTACCTACCTGTTACCTGTACCTGCCACCGACCACGGAATGCTGAAATGAAATCAAATATAATATTTAGCAATAAACTACAGTAAAACCTCGATTATTCGAATGTCATTGGGCCCTGAAAAATCATTCGGATAATCCATGGTTTCGAATAATCCATTTCAGTATGATGTACTGTTTGGAAACGATAAAATCCGTACTGTCCGTATTTTACAAGGGAGTTAACTCTCGTATGCAAACACGGCGTTATAATAAGAATAAAATCAAATATATAACAAACACTAATTATTTATCTTTGTTTTATGAATGTATATGAGTTAATAAATGAAACAATAATTCTTGTTAAATGAATACCCGCGTATTTATGGATTATGCAGAACACAATCCGACACAAAATTATGTCATTCACACTTTATTTACTAACGATCGACTATAGGCATCGCTACCATCCCATTCAAAAATCGAAGACGTAATGTTTTCTGTTTGGAACATTTTTTCACTAAATCATCATATTCTAGTTAGTTTTGTTTAATTGTATTCGAATTAGTTTTTAAATTTTGAATGACGCTGAAATGCAAATAATTTCATACAGATCAACAGGTACGTACGCGTATTAACTTACCCGAGATCATTGTGAAATATTCGTCGCGATTAGTATAAAATCGTAACAAACAATATGGTCAACTTAACGATAATTAAACTGTTGACACGCTTTGTGTAAGAATTGATGTTACACATTGTTTGTCACACGACATTTGATTCTCAATTGGCCATTGTTATCAATTGACCAGTTCGAATAATAGGTGTGAAAATACGCGCATTCGTAACTTTAGGGACCAAATAATGTATTCGGATTACACCAGGTATTCGTAAAATCCGATTCGTGTAACCGGGGTTCGTTGTAGTTGAAATATATAGCGACGTAATCGGGACCGTAGATTTTATTCGGATAATACCGGGTATTCGGATAATCGGTGTTCGGATAATCGAGGTTTTACTGTATAATATTATCAACATTTATGATGTAAACAATAACTAAGACAACATTAAGAAAGAAAAAGCCAAACTGGCTGTTGTGTAACGTATGCCACTACGTGACCACCATCAACAACAAAAATAATGGCGTTTATTTATAAACGATCTTTATTCATAAATGAAATTAGACACAAGTGACCTTATTTCGCAAATGACTTTTATTTACATTTGATATTTAATCATTGGGTCATTATCAGTGGTAATTTTTGTTTTTTTCTAAATGATGGATGATTGTTTATAGAAGAATAACATATGTTCAAAAGGTGGCCTTTATTCGGAGGGAGTCGATATGTGTGGTTTAACGGTATATTCAAACTTGTAATATTAGGACAACAGAGAATAAAAGGTCTTAATTCTGAGGTTAAGATAAAAAATAAAGGTCTGTTCGAAAGATATCACTAAGTACTAATCACGTTCCATTGACATAATCTTAGTAATAGTAATCTTTTAAACTTCCAAATTTTGCATTCGTTTTAAACAATCATTCTCAGAATGACAGACATTCAAACGTGTTTATCGTTCGCGCTTGATAAAATGAACATCAAGTTCCCATTGAAAGAGAAACAGGTTGTTTCCATCGTTTGTTACCCTGCCTCAGCCATGAACAACAACAAAATGGCGGCCTGCCTATTATGTCCGAGGCGTTTTCTTTAGACTAATGCCGAGGTGTTCAGATCGCATTGCTGTCTTAGCTATCTATGGCTATGGAACGTGCGCTCGGACTCCGCTTACAGAAGTGCGCTCGGACTCCGCTCACAGAACGTGCGCTCGGACTCCGCTCACAGAAGATTTTTTGTCAGTTGGACTGAACCTAACACTTTCATTACCTGTGGTTGAGTCGCGCGATTCTTCGGCAGACTGTCTTACTGATATGCTTGATTCTCCCGTGTCATCTGTAAATGTCAAATATCTAAAATAATAATCTTACACAAAGCAGGAAAGAGTGACACTTGATGCAAATACGGAATCCGGTTAGTGCCATATGGAATATCGTGCTTCGCTTCGTGTCTCGTCGGAATATCGTGCCTCGCTTCGTCTCGCCGGATTCTCGTATCTTGCCCTAAGGGTGCGATGCACGATATTCCATATGTCTCTAACCGGATTCCGTATTTATGTTCAGGTGTACAGTAAATGTCGATTTAGTATCGATTTGTATCCACCAAAGGAATGTTGTCAAAGGAAACAGCGTTCGTGAAAAAAATGTTTTAAAAGAGATATATTTTTTATTTATCGTTTTGTTTGTTCGCCTAAAATAGTTTTCACTAACTACTGACGTCAAACAGAAAAAAACAGAACTTTATATGTATCTATGAAATGGGTAAAATATAAGAGCAATATCGTTATATAACGCGACATAACTGTATAATATTTTCTATAACAAAAAACAAAACAAAACAACAACGTCTGAACAAAATATCAAATGTCACATAAGAAACTTCTGTTTTTTTTTTATTTTCTATTTTTTTATTCTGGAAGAGGTATACATAATTATAATACCTTTAGTTTAGAATTCAAGACGAAAAGTCTCTAGAAATGTACAATGCCGTAAAAAGAAAGAAAATGAATCACTGTTTATGACCATCCAGATATAACTTTTTATATCAAAACTTTCGCATAAAAGTTTTCTAGAAGGTTGTCCTTGAACAAAAAATGTTGGCTTCAGTTACGAAACAGGTTTTATTAACTATTTCGCATAACCTTCTGCACAATTCTCTATAAATTTGCCTACATGACAGACATAACCTTCTGCACAACTCTCTATATATTTGCCTACATGACAGATATACCATTCTGCATAATTCTCTATATATTTGCCTACATGACAGATATACCATACTGCAAAATTCTCTTTATATTTGCCTACATGACAGATATAACCTTCTGCATAATTCTCTATGTATTTGCCTACATGACATATATACCCCTCTGCATAATTCCCTATATATATGCCTATATGGCAGATATACCCGCCTGCATAATTCTCTATATATTTGCCTACATGGCAGATATACCCGTCTGCACAATTCTCTACATTTTTGCCTACATGGCAGATATACCCTTCTTCACAATTCTCTATATATTTGCCTACATAGCAGATATACCCGTCTGCACAATTCTCTACATTTTTGCCTACATGACAGATATACCCTTCATCACAATTCTCTATATATTTGCCTACATAACAGATATACCCTTCTGCATAAATCTCTTTATATTTGCCTACATGACAGATTTACCCGCCTGCATAAATCTCTTTATATTTGCCTACATGACAGATTTACCCGCCTGCATAAATCTCTGTATATTTGCCTACATGACAGATATACCCGCCTGCATAAATCTCTTTATATTTGCCTACATGACAGATATACCCTTCTGCATAAATCTCTTTATATTTGCCTACATGACAGATATACCCGCCTACATAAATCTCTTTATATTTGCCTATATGGCAGATATACCCGTCTGCACAATTCTCTACATTTTTGCCTACATGACAGATATACCCTTCTTCACAATTCTCTATATATTTGCCTACATGACAGATATACCCGCCTGCATAAATCTCTGTATATTTGCCTACATGACAGATATACCCGCCTGCATAAATCTCTGTATATTTGCCTACATGACAGATATACCCGCCTGCATAAATCTCTATATATTTGCCTACATGACAGACATACTCGCCTGCATAAATCTCTATGTATTTGCCTACATGACAGATATACCCTTCTGCATATAAAATTATCTCTATATAATATTGCCTACGTGACGTGTATACACGTTTGCACAAATATCTACAAATGCCTTTTTGACGGTTATATCGTTCTTCATAAATCTATACATTTGCCTACGTGTCGGGTATACACGTTTGGGGAACTGCTTAAAGTTATGAATAAACCTTCATTTACAAAAATGCCCAGGCAAATAAAGTGTACAATGTAGGCAATATGTATATGGAAGCGAAAGGGTTAAACATACAGACCTAATATGTTTACCGGTGTCAATAATAGGCCAAGAAACTATATAACTTCCGTATCATGCAAAAGAAGGTCACCGAACGCGCAAAAAAGCATGTTATAGCGATAAAAACTGTACCAGCGCTATAGCTTATCGACATTCTATTCGTCAGCGTAATCAAACCAAGGGACGGCATGTATTTAGTATGTTACAAATTATATGAAAGTATAAAACGATTAATATATAGTTTGGTATTGCTAGAGTAATATTGTTAAAAGATGGGTGTCTCTATTCCAGTGTCAATTATGACACGAAACAACAACACATGAGATAGTCAAACATGAAATATTATTAGCCAAAGTTAGCTTTTGTGTAATAAATTATATGAAACAATATAGTTTGGTATCATGCACACCATGTTTAATGTTAATTTGTTAGAAACAACATATGTAATATAAACGAAAACATGCACATGAATTTAAAAAAAAATACGTTGTTCAATTTTGCTTCAGCATTACACACGTGGTTTTTGATCACGTGATAAATCCATGTGATTTTCCACGCGTTCAGCGTTATGTGACATGTCTCTCGCCGGAACATATCGCCTGACGTTAAAGGTAAATCACGTTCATGATTTTTATTTGTTATGTAAAATATCTTGTGGGAAAAACTCTTCTAGACAGTTCTAAAATTAATGTGCAAGACAGGAAAAAAACTTGACTCAGAAAAAAACTAATTAAACTACATTGATTCATATGTTACAGTTATAAATCTCGAAACACAACATTGTTTTTAAGTACAAATGATAAAAACAACGCAAACACACAATACGACTATTTCTCTACGTCATGCGTTGTTAAGGAAACATAATTAATTCACCACACCCAGTATGTAACTAAGATTAATTAACACATATCTTTTTTCAGTCACCTTACCTGCATTTTACCAACTGAAAAAATACTAGAGGTGTTATTTCGAAGGGCGTCTAATAGGCCTACTCAAATTCCAATGGGTAGTTAAATAGATTAACACAGCGGTTTATGAAAACAACACATTTTTAGGCTTTTTATATATCCTAATCAGACATTACATATATTTTCTGACACTTTCCTCTGGATAGCGACATGTTACGCTTAATGACGTCATTAATGACGTCACGATGTAAACGTACTCCAGAACAAAAGTGAAAAATTACTACATTGCCTGCCCTTAAAATGAGTTATAATAGACCTTATCATCTAGTTATAGTCAATTTGATTCTTTATATTTGCACCATGTACATCGTTTTGAAAGTGTAACATGTATATACATGTAGATCTATTATGAAAAACCCTGTATAGCAAGGTACATTCGAGTTCGGGGCAAAACGCGCTTGTCAGTGGTCACCAAAACAGCTTTAATTTACCTTAAAAGTTTGTGACCAATTCAACGCTACATTGGGGAACGTCTAAATATATCAAGAACGATTTTTGTAATTACAAAAAAGTCAGTGTCATTAACATCGAATTTTACGTTACGATTTTTATTATAAGTTTTATAGTTATCATAGGCCTAGATATAGTCATTTCCATAGCCGGATTTGTTATTTGAAGAATTGCACTTACAGTGAAAGGGCTACTTCCGGAATGAAAACTCGAGTGAAATATATGAACATAGCAACATAAGTTGGAATAAAGTAGATTTTAATTGGCTGGACGCCATATCAAACAAAGCTATAGCATACAAGCGATTGATAGAAGTAGTTTGGCAGCATTTAGGTTGGCGTAACAAGTTTCCGAGGTCATTTAACAAAACATCGCTGTATTTAACAAACAAACAAAGATAATAATAATAAAAAATAATAAATAAATGACAAAAATACTGAATAATAACTTTTTCGTGGCTTATTGTTGGCGTAAATCGAAAATTGGAATACCGCGCATGCGCAAATGGAAACGGTTCAATACATAAAATACCACGAAAACTCATTATTCCACGGAAACCTGTTAGGCCTAGTCGACTATACTTAACATTGTTGCAGATGTTATTACTGGGAGAAAATGAGATACATTCCTCTAAAGTTTCAGGCAAGGTTGAGAGGACGAAGCAAAAAGCTCAGAGTACCAATGGGTCAAGATACAATCTTTTTCTTGATCACACTAGAGCAAAGTTCTGTTTTAATTCTACATGTAATCTTAAGTGAAGCTTAACTACGGTGTCTATGCCACGTGACTTTCCATGATGTGCGTGGAACAAAATAAGCAAACACATGCTCGATCAAACAACATTTTCTTTGACATCTTCTCTATTAAACACTTCATCAATTCTCAGTGGAGAGCCCTCTCATTAAAAGTCACGTGGTATGGGCACCGTGTAAACTATTCTATTCAATCTATCATGATGTTTTACATTCAAGATGGCGCATTATAGCGCCTTATTATGTTTGTAGACTTAAAAAATATCGCTAGAATATATTCAGATATACTATAAATATCTTGCATAACTCACCTTTTGTTGACAAATTCATTTTGGTCGTCTTGTTTGAGTCAAAAGTACTACTTGTATCTATAAATAAGAAATTGAAACAATTTAATTATGAAACACTTTTCTTAATGGGTTAAACGTCGCACCATGCAACAGTCGCGGTCAGTTGGCGACTTTTCCATCTTTGACCGTGGAGAAAGAACCCTAATTCTATTCTGTCTGTAACTAATAAACTACAAACACTTGTTCTATAAAGCAAACTCATGGCCCAAGTTTCACACAAACAAGGTTTTACTCAAACGCAATTTGTACATATATAATCATACATATCTCTGTTTTATTGTACGCAATTTAGAATGTAGTATTGAAAGAAAGTAGAATGTTGGTCTTTGGTATATTAAATAGAATTGATTCGAGTCTGCTATTGGGAATTCGATTTTTACTCAAATGAAAAAAGCGTTTTGAGAGTTAATAATATGTCCGCTCTACCCACAATATCTTATCTTGGTAGGCTTATCATGTTGAAAGTATACACGGAAACAAAATGTAGCATTTCTGGCCAAAGACACAGGATTGCTAGATTGAAACACACTGAGTCCATACTTGATCATGAGTTTCTACTCAATTCTGTTCGTGAAACTGGGTCTGGGCCAGCTCTGTATTCAAAGGATTTCCTATCATAAGCGTAGATCTTACTTTACCGGAGAAAACATCCTTCATAATTTTTCCACAGATAAACACGTTTGAATATGACACGACCATAACACGTGTACACTTACATAATATGGGGGCAGGGTAAATCTAATTAAAACCGTAATGACAATGAAAATCCTATACCGATAGCGCGACGTATATCGTCTTACACGTGGTTAATTATTTTTCAGAAACTATAAACTTCAGTTGGTTGCTAAATTGAAGTACTCATTAATAATTATATCCTTGTTTTTTGTGTTGTTGTTCATCCGTAATGAATAATGGTTCTATCTTTTTTTTATTTATTATTCATTGCTTTTGTTTCTCCAAATATAATCCTTTGTAAATCAAATATGTTTTTATGTTTTTACACGGTTTTGGTGTTGTTATTTTCATATGTTTGTAAATAGATACTTTATCCATACGTTACTTAATCAACTCTGTTCCGTTCTGTATTAAATTATTACAGATTCTGTCTTGATTTTACAGAACCTTCACATTCACTTGTCTAGACATGCATGTGTTGCGAATGACTTTGATTTGCCGTTCAGTAAGGTACATGTAATACCTTTTTCTTCATATAACATGTAATAAACCTTCATAATCATGATTAGCGACATATATGGCTTACAAAACAACATGGATAAGTTCACAGTGCTGACATATGTTTACCAACTTTGTCGTAGATTCAGTAATTAAGGATGAACGATGTATCCACCTTCGACAAAGACCTTGAATATGCGATTGTTGTTCTTATAAGACAAAACCCTCGCTGACTAATGTGAAGGCCATTCACTTAACAAACGTGGACACAGATGAACGAGTTATATAATATTATGTCATTAAGAAAAACTAACGGGCAAGAGATTTACAGAACAGAACAGAACAGAACAGCTCAGAATTAAGAAAGTTGTTGCAGTTGTTTTTGTTTTATATGATACGTATTTGAACCAAATATCCAGTTTTATATCCTCTGGCTTATACTGGTTCCGGTTCCATGTTGCAGTGCACGAAAAGCTTTGTTCAGACAGTGTCAACAGGAATCAGTTAACTTCTGGCTCTGCAGGTGCAGAACATCATCATGACGACATTCTCATACTGGAGGTAAAATCTACACGACTATGCACCCAATGGCCATGTATGCAGTTTCACAAAATACTCGGAGACCGGCCCAATAGTGAAAAACGAGGGCCGATTTTTGTAATATTTAATTAAACGAACTGGAATGGCGTGTTTAGTTAGTATTAGTTTTTATAATCCAAGTATTGGTTAAAATTGTATATATCTTCACCTGCTAGCAACATTTAATCATGGCAACCAATAGGGAACCTCGCCTTAACACCACGCGCACCCGTTTTGTGTGTTGGCAAATCTGATAGTTACACAACAACCACACAAGATGTCATAACTAACAAACTAGTATCGCCGTGGGCATTGTCATGAAACAGATTTAAAACCAGTATTATGATGTAAACATTGAACTCTAGATGAATCTCATTACGTTCGTACACATGCAATGAGAAACACGATATCAAGTTTGTATTTTATGTTCTTAATTACGTTGACTCGAAGATTTTATTATCGTCATTGACACAAACATATCTGATACTAAAAAACGGCAATATTTCTCGTTAATCGCACAAATACAAAGCGTTTTCGTAATATTCATAATTTAGGCCTTATTCGTTAGATTTTTAGCCTACTTCCTGTTAATACAATTTAAGCAACATGATGACAACAATACGGCGGATTATGTACGGATATCCTAGTTCGTAAGGTCGACTGAGTATTCGAATATTGAAATTGGTACTCGTTGTCAACCCTATATTCACACATTTTTTACTATTATTGACCCTCATCTGAAAATGCATGCGTCCTTCCTGCATCTATGATCACAAATTGTATCATCGTTCTTACAATTTCGTTATCTTTACCAACAGTTTACAAACCACGATATCACCACCAACTTTGGAGCCAAACAAAGTATCTTGATAATTATAAAGATGGTACAATAAGTTAAAGCAAAGTACATTACCAATACTTTTGCCGTATTTAATTGCAATTGAAGTCAAGACCGGCTTACCTTTACTGTGTGTATTGGTGGATGAAGTTGGTTCATACGGTGATTTAAAGCATGGAAGAGATTTCTTCCAGCATTGCTGTGCTTCCTTCTTCAGACAACAATAAAATATGAAGATGAAAAATCCCTGTGCTGAATTGAATATTGCGAACAGATAATGGAACACTACTCCGAAGTCATCCACAGCAAATATTGCAAACACCCACGTAAGCCCGAGCAGCACTAAGAGGCCAGTCGCCCCGCGCAGGCGCACTGACGTATTTGAAGTGTCTGATTTTGTCAGTTTACTGCTACTCCTATTAATTATCTGACGAATCACTAATACATATATAATTGAATTTACTATCAGCATCAGGCATACAGGACCGAGGAATGCCGCATAGAATGGGATTTGGAACAACCAGCATCTGAAAACGAAAAATATTTTTGTTATTAGACTTCAAAAATGGTACTTCATACCAAAAATTCGCTTCCAAGTTTATTTACTAATTATTTACATAAGCCATCAAATGTTACCATTGGTTATTTCTTTTTCAAACTTCAGACAGATGTAATGATCATTTTACGACCAATTAAATTGCACAGCGGTCAAAGGCATTTACTTAAAGAGTAATGACCATTTCTTCATAAACTCCATACGGGACAGGGGGCGTGAGATTGTTTCTGTTTTGCCTCTGGTCGTGCTTGTTCGCGTTCTTTTTTCAGTTTCAGTACAGCTGTAATGTAACGCTATCCAAATCAGAATTTTCGAACAGCTTTCGAAAATGACGTCATAACTAGGTTTAGTGTTTGTCCTATTTTTCCAGCCAATCAGCTGTCAAGATTATTTGAATTTTGTGCCAATTAAGTTCATGAAGACTGTCTGGGCTTTTCAGCAGATATAGTCTGACCTACTTTCATTAAGCGTACGATGGGAAAAATAGGGCAAACACTAAGTTGGTTTGTGTCTAAAATTACTGTTCTACATGAATTAGAAACGCCAGTCGCTCGCTGACGCTCGCTTCCCTTAGCGTTTCTAATTTCACGTAGAACAGTCATTTTAGACACTTCATCGTTACATGTTATCAGATTGTGAGAATGGGAGTAATGAATTGGATATACACATGCTAGTTGTTGATTGTCTTCTATTTTTGTATATTTGTATGATTTATAATATTACATATATTTTATTATGTGCGATGTTGGACCCATTTTTAATATGTTTGCCCCCACTGTTCAAGGCGGCAACCCTCCGGGAGACGTGTTCTGTATGTTGGTCAGGTTTTGTATTCGTGGGTTTCGGGGAAGGTAGATCTAGTATTTTGGGGGAAGGTTGGATTTTTTGTATGTTCTTTTTTACAATTCATTTTTTCACCTTTATCTATATATACTGAAGAATAAATGTCCTTTATACACAATTAGTCTTTATTTGGAGCAAATGGATTTGTAAAATGGATGTTTCTTTCATTCAATGGTGACTTTACAAAACAACATACATGTACGATGTTTTCATTTCACCGTATAAGTCTATATACTGCGTGTATAGCCATGTCAGAAGGGGGAAACGCAAATAGTAACCACAATAAATTAAGTTCCTCATAATAAGTGATTGTCGCTTTGGCAATTATATTGTATTCTAGAATAGCACAATATTCAAATTAGAGCAATATGAAGGAAAATCGTGCAACATCGACAGGGATGTTTTGTTTTAAAATCTTATGAATCAATGTAAAATGAATATTTCGATGCAGGAGAAACAGAATCGACTTACATTCCACCAGGCTGCAATCCGTAGTTATCTGTTGTATTTATACCTAACGTCACAGCCACAATTGCCAAAGGTAAACCTGTATTTAAAGAAATCCATATTAATTTTTATCCATCTAGAAGAATATTGCTTTCTTTTTAGACTAAAATCATGTTAACCAACTTGATGTCCAATCACTACCTCTAAAATATTGACTCGACGATAAAATTGCAACGACCTTCCAAACGGACAATTCGCTTACATGTGTCAGGTATCGCTCCGCCTGAACATCCTTTAATGTCGAAGTAATTAAGAAAATAATGTTCTTTACTCTATCATCTTCAATAAGTATAAATATATTATAACATTAACGGCTTGGTAAATAATCGTAAGCAGCTTCATCATTATAACGAGGTACATCATCAACATTTCTATTCTCTCCATCCTCAATATTACCAGTGACTTATAACTTATCATCAAAACCAATTATGTCGATTTCTAGTCGCTTGTAAGTTGTTTGTTCATTGCTTCAACTGTTATTTATTTCGGACAGTAATTGGTCGGATACCTCGGAGTAAAAGTAGAATTAGATAAAATACTTCTCATAGAATTCCTGTAATCAATGTATTGATTTTTATTCAATTAATATCACGTGAAAAAATGACTCACCCCATCCAAATAAGGAGCTTTTCATTTGAAAATGGGCAATATACGTGTCAAAAATCTTCACCAGAGCTAAGTACATGTAGAATGCTTCCACAGCCATCCAGCACAGAGCAGATAACAGGAAGTAATGCAGCAAAACAGCCACCACCTGAAGGACAAAACTTTACAAATGTATATATGGTCTAACTAGCTAGTGACACCACTTACGTTCAGAGACCGTTTTTCAATTCATAATAGTACAGTACAACCTCTCCAGAGTGATCCTCTCTTGAGCGACAACCTCCCTTCAACAACAGCATGATTTTTCCCATTGCACTAATAATTTAACCTCTCTTGAGCGACAACCTCCCTTCAACAACAGCATGATTTTTCCCACTGCACAATTAATTTAACCTCTCTTGAGCGACAACCTCCCTTCAACAACAACATGATTTTTCCCACTGCACAATTAATTTAACCTCTCTTGAGCGACAACCCCCCTTCAACAACAGCATGATTTTTACCACTGCACAATTAATTTAACCTCTCTTGAGCGACAACCTCCCTTCAACAACAACATGATTTTTCCCACTGCACAATTAATTTAACCTCTCTTGAGCGACAACCTCCCTTCAACAACAGCATGATTTTTCCCATTGCACAATTAATTTAACCTCTCTTGAGCGACAACCTCCCTTCAACAACAACATGATTTTTCCCACTGCGCAATTAATTTAACCTCTCTTGAGCGACAACCCCCCTTCAACAACAGCATGATTTTTCCCACTGCACAATTAATTTAACCTCCCTTGAGCGACAACCTCCCTTCAACAACAACATGATTTTTCCCACTGCACAATTAATTTAACCTCTCTTGAGCGACAACCTCCCTTCAACAACAACATGGTTTTTCCCACTGCACAATTAATTTAACCTCTCTTGAGCGACAACCTCCCTTCAACAACAACATGATTTTTCCCACTGCACAATTAATTTAACCTCTCTTGAGCGACAACCTCCCTTCAACAACAGCATGATTTTTCCCACTGCACAATTAATTTAACCTCTCTTGAGCGACAACCCCCCTTCAACAACAGCATGATTTTTCCCACTGCACTAATAATTTAACCTCTCTTGAGCGACAACCTCCCTTCAACAACAGCATGATTTTTCCCACTGCACAATTAATTTAACCTCTCTTGAGCGACAACCTCTCTTCAACAACAGCATGATTTTTCCCACTGCACAATTAATTTAACCTCTCTTGAGCGACAACCTCTCTTCAACAACAGCATGATTTTTCCCACTGCACAATTAATTTAACCTCTCTTGAGCAACAACCCCCCTTCAACAACAGCATGATTTTTCCCACTGCACTAATAATTTAACCTCTCTTGAGCGACAACCTCCCTTCAACAACAGCATGATTTTTCCCACTGCACTAATAATTTAACCTCTCTTGAGCGACAACCCCCCTTCAACAACAGCATGATTTTTCCCACTGCACAATTAATTTAACCTCTCTTGAGCAACAACCTCCCTTCAACAACAGCATGATTTTTCCCACTGCACAATTAATTTAACCTCTCTTGAGCAACAACCTCCCTTCAACAACAGCATGATTTTTCCCACTGCACAATTAATTTAACCTCTCTTGAGCGACAACCCCCCTTCAACAACAGCATGATTTTTCCCATTGCACTAATAATTTAACCTCTCTTGAGTGACAACCTCTCAACAACAACAGCATGATTTTTCCCACTGCACAATTAATTTAACCTCTCTTGAGCGACAACCTCCCTTCAACAACAGCATGATTTTTCCCATTGCACTAATAATATAACCTCTCTTGAGCGACAACCTCTCAACAACAACAGCATGATTTTTCCCATTGCACTAATAATTTAACCTCTCTTGAGCGACAACCTCCCTTCAACAACAGCATGATTTTTCCCACTGCACTAATAATTTAACCTTTCTTGAGCGACAACCTCTCAACAACAACAGCATGATTTTTCCCATTGCACTAATAATTTAACCTTTCTTGAGCGACAACCTCCCTTCAACAACAGCATGATTTTTCCCACTGCACTAATAATTTAACCTCTCTTGAGCGACAACCTCCCTTCAACAACAGCATGATTTTTCCCACTGCACAATTAATTTAACCTCTCTTGAGCGACAACCCCCCTTCAACAACAGCATGATTTTTCCCATTGCACTAATAATTTAACCTCTCTTGAGCGACAACCTCCCTTCAACAACAGCATGATTTTTCCCATTGCACTAATAATTTAACCTCTCTTGAGCGACAACCCCCCTTCAACAACAGCATGATTTTTCCCATTGCACTAATAATTTAACCTCTCTTGAGCGACAACCCCCCTTCAACAACAGCATGATTTTTCCCATTGCACTAATAATTTAACCTCTCTTGAGCGACAACCCCCCTTCAACAACAGCATGATTTTTCCCATTGCACTAATAATTTAACCTCTCTTGAGCGACAACCCCCCTTCAACAACAGCATGATTTTTCCCACTGCACAATTAATTTAACCTCTCTTGAGCGACAACCTCCCTTCAACAACAGCATGATTTTTCCCATTGCACTAATAATTTAACCTCTCTTGAGCGACAACCTCCCTTCAACAACAGCATGATTTTTCCCATTGCACTAATAATTTAACCTCTCTTGAGCGACAACCCCCCTTCAACAACAGCATGATTTTTCCCATTGCACTAATAATTTAACCTCTCTTGAGCGACAACCTCCCTTCAACAACAGCATGATTTTTCCCATTGCACTAATAATTTAACCTCTCTTGAGCAACAACCTCCCTTCAACAACAGCATGATTTTTCCCATTGCACTAATAAGTTAACCTCCCCGCCACAAACGAAGCACATCTGAAGCATATCTGAAGTACAAATGAAGCTTCCCCCTGGAGTATCAAAGAAGTACTTTTAAAGTCTCCTGCTTCAAGAGAACTTCACAGATACAGATAAAATTACATGTATGAAAGTAATGGAGAAGCGCATTTGAAGTCCCGTCCCAATTATGTTAATTAGCGCTTCAGATGTGCTTCAGTATGCAAATTAGGTTGAAGCGCATTTGAAGTCCCTTGTCAGAAGCGCCTTTGAAGCACAAACAGAAGCGTGTCTGAAGCACCTCTAAGAAGCGTCATTGAAGCGCCTACTTATTTGAAGTCCCTGTTTGAAATTATGTTCAGACCATGCATCATGCTAAATCATGAAATGTCTGATATGCCATGTCTGCATCATCAGACAGTAATCAGAAAAAGTATTCAGATATAATTCAGACATTTCTGAGACAACACTCAAAAATAATATTTAGATATTGTACATTGAGTTCACTCGGACTATATTCAGAGAAATATTCAGAAGTTTTTCAGACATGCAGAGCCAGTCTTTTCTTAAATAATTTAATTATATATACTTGGAAAACTTAACTTAACAATAATAGCAGTTTGATCACATTATAAGATAGGGGATTAATTCTGTTAATAATGTACCTAACTACAACACAGTCAAATTGCAGCCTCTCAAGTGTTTCATCACACCCCATCCACTTGGTTTTATCATAATTGTCTCTAAATATATATGAAACTGTCATGTTAGGTTTTCTGCAGGTGTAAAACATTTATCTATACAAGAACTTAAAAACCAGTACACTTACCAGTGTATTAACATCATAGTTTTAGCAGTTTTTCCATTTTCATTATTGGCACACTTTTTCTTATTATAACAGTCAGCCATTTTTTGAATTTACACCATGTGACCTGTGATGTCATCAAACATCACCATTCCTTTAAATATACTGAAGCGCTTATGAAGCCCCTCCTTATAAGAAATAGATTAAATCAATCCATCCTAAAGTCTATGAAGTACTTCTGAAGTCCCCGTACGCTTCGGTGGAGCAGGGGACTTCATCTGAAGCGTATCAAGAAGTATGAAAGAAGTCCCCGGGACTTCAGATGAAGCGGGTCTTTAAATTTTGCAGCGCTGATGAAGTACTTCTGAAGTACAATAGAAGCAGAGGCTTTAACTGAAGTCTCTGCTTCTTTTGTGGCGGGGCTCTCTTGAGCGACAACCTCCCTTCAATAACAGCATGATTTTTCCCATTGCACTAATAATTTAATCTCTCTTGAGCGACAACCTCCCTTCAACAACAGCATGATTTTTCCCATTGCACTAATAATTTAACCTCTCTTGAGCAACAACCTCCCTTCAACAACAGCATGATTTTTCCCACTGCACAATTAATTTAACCTCTCTTGAGCGACAACCTCTCAACAACAACAGCATGATTTTTCCCACTGCACAATTAATTT
>OZ026835.1:34734691-34765179 GCA_964023205.1 Lutraria lutraria
ACTCCCCACACCGGTTATAAATAGCGATTCCGTCATCAAACTAACACTAGTTGGTGCGAATATCACGGAAATACGATTAGATGAGAATTCGCTTTGTAATATTAAGAAATGTTAGAAAGGCACAAAACACATACATCGATGTTAGATTGTTTCAAATGCATGAATACGTCCGTAGAGATGTTTCTGAACTATCGAACGAAAACCGAAAGTAGAACTACTTTTACGGCAAGATATTTTATTGGACAGTGAATACGCGGTTTTAATTATACGCATTTGAATATCTCATGTATCTACCGACAAGCACTTATTTAGATACATGACTATTTCCATGTAGTTACAATAAAATGATTTGAAATATATTTAGATCTGACACACTTAATTGGGGGAAATATTCCAGATACTTCTATATAATCACACCATTTAGTTGCGCACTATTTCCTTTATGCGGCATTCTTTTAACCAAGCTGTGATGGAGTCCAGCGACAAAATTTTGGTCAACGATTACAAAGAGATTCATAGAAAAGAAAGCCAACCTTCATTGATGAGTTTTTTACACAAGTAACTGATAGTTCTTGACTAGAAACAGAACTTTTTTGTACAGACCGTATTATGATACATGTATAACTTATTCTAGATGACTTCACCAAAGGAACGGTCTAATAACGTCTAGTTTTGCAATTCATACGGTCACATTACCATGGAAAAGTATAATATTATACATAGTCCAGTGTCATTGAAGTGCGTTGATGGAGCGAATCGAGCTTTCTATAAGGAGATATAACTTGGCCCCGAGGTTTTCTGAGCTCAAATCTCAATTCCAATCTCAAAATATTATGCTTGAAAAGGAAGAACTGATTAATATCTAAATACGTGTTCAGACGAATAATGCTGACTAATTCACCTGTAATATATTTATTTTCTGGTCATATTTAACTTAGAAAAATTAAAAGACAAGATGTGATATTTAAGCTTGAGATCAATCTATGGTTTTATAACCTCGGGTTCTGTTGTCAAGATAAAGCAAAGAATGGAAGGATGCCCAAGAACATTTCAGCGAAGCTTACCTTACAACCTGCATCACTGCTGGAAGCATACTGTTGTACACCAACAAGGAAAACAATATCCACCATTCCTATGGCCACACATAGATTCATTAAAATCTTTGATGGGTTATCCCGCCTTAGCTTTCTAAATAATAGAAAAAGTAACAAAAAATATACGTAGCCTACAGAAAAAAGTACACTGGTTGGCTTATAGGAATTGAGCCTTCTTCAGATATTTGATTGACCGGACGATTGACCAATCAGATAACGGCATTTCCATTCACCTTCTGAAGCCGACAGTAGCCGCCATTACCTTAGACAAACTGACGGAGATTATCGACAAGCACCTGTTGCCAGAGTAGGCGTAGCTACAGTGCGATTGAGGAAGGGTCAATTTTAATCCCTTTTTGCTAAGACTACACACTTACTCGTATTTCCGGACAGCTTTACAATACATTTCTTAACTTTCAACTTAGCAATAAAATCAACTCAATATGAAATCACTAAAGTCGGTCTCGAGGAATTATATCCACATTACTGTATTTATTTACTTATTGCCCAATGATAATGTTATATATAATGATAACGTTGATATTATAAAATACCATTTGCTCATATCGTACCTTGCTACTTAGATATTTAGATATACCTGAAAACGTATGTTGATTTTTTAAGAGTTGTTGAAAAAAATAAAATTTCTTGAAGATATTGTATAGTGACCTATATTTTTCTGTTTGATAGAAACTGTTCTAGCATCTTTTTGTCGTGAGTTTTTATCGAAATGAATCTTTTTTATCTCTTCGATCTTTTAAGAAATGGCTTCTCAAAAAGACTTAAATGCGTATTTAGAAGGACAACAACATAATGGATTGTCTTTTTTTAAAAATATTTTTTTTTCATGGAATCCTAAAGAAATTATGAAAGTTCCCCAAAAACTGTCCGCTCAATTCGAGGAAATAATTTGAAGTTTTTGGGTATAAAACCTTAATATCGAAATAGTCTCATGTTCAAATAGAGGAAATATCGCAAAGAAATATAAAAATAAGTGGTCGATTTAATGAACAGTCATTTCATCGAAATTGTAATGTAATTCTTATTGTATAATGCAATGACATTTGGTCTTCATCTCAGATTATTCACACCACGAGCAGCAGTGAATTCGAGAAGTTCAAAGTGTTCGACGACTCGAGAGCGACGGTTAATCAATATGGTTGCCAAATGATGATACTACTGAAATAATGTTTATAAATGGTGCAAATGACAACCATATATTTCTAAATGTAAAACACAACTGAAAATTCAAAGTTCTAACCTTAGTATATCTAATAAACACTGGCCCTTGCCGCTGTGAAATTAAACGGCCTAATCTAGGACCAGCAATTCTTTAATATGTGAGTAACTTTTTTAGCTAACTTACGTATAGTCGGCGTGTCTACACCTTTGTACTCGTCTTATCTTCCTCCACCTTTAAAAATCTGGGGGAAATGTCATAATTATGATCAAGTCTAGTGTTTGTGTGACTTTGAACCCATTAAGAAAACTTACCTAAACTTTAAGTATGTGAACAGTGTACAGAGTACACCAAACAGGGACAAGCCACATCCGATGTAAGAAATGACTGACAACACTAGTTTGTTTAATTTGCTTAGCGATCCACCACCACCATACACATCCTATAAAAAAGTAACAATAAAAAACACCAGAGAGCTATCTACGGTCGCATAGAGGGGACATAGGAAATATTTTATTTATCACGTGGGTACGTAATACCTAACCAGACGTTATAACTTCATCATAGTACATGTAATAACAAAATACCATATAATAGACCAAACTTGTCATGAATACATTACGTAATTGACAATATCATGTATTTTAAATAAAATAGATTATTACGTTACATTGTGGAATAGCAAACAACTAGAAAATATGTCCGGAGGACACGAATGCGCACACTGAGAGCTAAGTAAAAAGGGGGCCATAACTCCGGTGAAAAAGTTTGTATTTTAACGGCAATCGAACTTAACCTGCATATTATAATTATACACCTTTATGTAAAATATTAGATAATCCATGAATTATTTCTTGAGTTATCGCTCGGAAACGTAACTTTCAACGGACGGACGCACGGACAGGGGAAACACAAACAAGTTTTAAAAATACCTACCATCAAAAGTGCAAAGTTGGTAAGGTGATCACAGTGACATACTGTGTAAGTATCTGACGTGAAATTAACAGTACAACCGGAAGTGGACCAGACTTCCGCCGAGGTGTCCCAAAACACACATGATGCATTTTCGCCATTCTAAAATTGAGAGCGTAATACAAACAGTGACTTTTGACGTCACAAACGGGTAATGCGGGAAGCACTTTTTGTCGAGCCCGCCTGCGGTGAGCTCGACTTAGTCGCCACAATGGCGGTTGCGTGTCTGTACGTTAGTTAGTTAGTTAGTTAGTGAGTGAGTGAGTGAGTGAGTTAGTTAGTTAGTGTGTCCGTCCGGATCCTTGTCCGGGCTGTATCTCCCTTATGCATTGACACTTTTTTAAAGAACTTGGCGTTATTGTTAAACACCATGAGACGGTGTGCAGTGCGCAAAATCCAGGTCTCTAGCTCAAAGGTCAAGGTCACACTTAGAGGTCAAACGTCAAAAATGAGCATTATAGACCTTGTCCGGGCTGTATCTCCCTTATGCATTGAAACTTTTTAAGATAACTTGGCATAATTGTTAAACACCATGAGACGGTGTGCAGTGCGCAAGATCCAGGTCTCTAGCTCAAAGGTCAAGGTCACACTTAGAGGTCAAACGTCAAAAATGAGCATTATAGACCTTGTCCGGGCTGTATCTCCCTTATGCATTGAAACTTTTTAAGATAACTTGGCATAATTGTTAAACACCATGAGACGGTGTGCAGTTCGTAAGATCAAGGTCTCTAGCTCAAAGGTCAAGGTCACACTTAGAGGTCAAACATAAAAAATAATCATTATACACTTTGTCAGGGCTGTGTCTCCCTTATGCATTGAATTATTTGAAAATGACTTGCCATAATACAATGAGACCATGTGTCTTGGGCAACACCCAGATTTCATAGGTCAAATGTCAAGATTACACATTCAGTCAAATATATTTTCCTTGTCTGGGCTGTGACTTCTGTGTGCATTCAAGGATTTTGAAATAAATTGGTATAAAAGGTTACTTCAAATGAATTGATGTATCATGAACATCACCCATACTTGTAGTTAAAAGGTCAAGATCACAAGCTGGCTATACAGGGGCTCGACATGTTGCCCTTGGGCTTCTAGTTTGCACGAAGCCAGGAGAAAGGAAGCTGTAAGTATTTTATTCCGATTTCAATTTTCACGACACATAGCGCGTGCTATGCGGAAATTTTTCTGTAACATTCGCGCCTTTGTGACGTCAAATGCCACGTGGGTTATCTACTATGTTATACACGTATACCACACCATAAACATGACAATACTCGCAGCCTTATGGTGCTAGACAGTTGGCTTGTATCTGAAATCATGTTGAATTACAGCGCTGAGCTGAATATAAGCAATGTAGTATTCATAATTTTATTTCGCCCTTATTTGTCTGAAAACATCAAACAAATAAGATAAATCGATCACGTGATTTTGAACAAACCTTGTCCATAATTCCATATCAAATGCAATTAGTATAGTAGGTTTGTAGAATATATATATATCTCGTTCTAAAAGTACAGACCCCGAGGGACCAGTGTCAAAGCTTGTCTTTACATCTCCCTAATTTAATTATGACCAGACAATAATGTCATTAATATAGATGCAATAGTCTGTGAGCATAATTGATCTGAATATGTATGTAAACTTGAATGAGCTCTACTTTTTCAAATATAATATAATACTTGCAGAATAATTATTATTATGTTTCTCCAGTATACATTTGTATACAATAAACAACACTACATACAATATATCATTAAAGGACGCGTATGGTACCAATGAATAAGAGTTACAAGAGACATAAACTTACAAAAATAGTACAACAAATTGAGAACAAGGATAAGGACCAATAACAAATGAAGTAAAACGAACCAATAATGATACTATTAACAGTGTTGACGTAAATACAAAATTGAAATTTGAGCTTGGAGGCTGAACTTTTATTACCTCGGGGCCAGCAATTGCTTGAAAGACGACATACAATTCTCCTGTTACATGATACGAGCGGCATTATCGCTAACTTCTGATTTAATTCAAAGGAATACAATCCGCGTATCGATGTCATCGCGATATATCGGTGTATCCGAAAAGTGAAAATAACAGAAAATATTAAAATACAAATACAGCGCAACCTCTCCAAGTTGAGAGTGGCAAGAGGTTGTTGCTGTAGATAGGTTGTATTAATAAGTAAATAGTGCAATGTGGAAAAAATATGCTGTTTCTGAAGGGAGGGTGTTGCTCAAGGGAGAGCCGCTCAGAGAGGTTGCACTGTACTTCTAAATGTATTTATAAAGAGTGTTTGAGTTACACTATTATGTTGTAGAGTGACAACCACAGGGGAATTGAGATTGTTGACTTGTTCATCAGGTACAGTTGCTGATATCACATTACTGTTGATCTTTCTCTCAACTTCCACCAATTCGTCACCTTTTGTTGTAATTTTCGTCTCATTGGTCTGCGTAATTGACTGAAATATGACAGAAGCTAGTAACGGTGAGTGACATTGTAAAAGATCACATACATTGTACGTAAACCAGTGTACACTAACAGAGGACAAATACATTCCCGCGAACAACAGCTAAAAATGGCGAGGATAGGGAAAAATAAGTAAACGAAGATCAGCCTTTAAATAGCCTTTATGAAGGATTGGCCTGCATTTAGAAATATGTTTCTTTTATATATGAACTTATGAAACATCTTTATACATATGATGTCCATAATTTGACGGGCGTTCATTAACCCCCAATAGATGTTAATATCGTATGTATACATATATTTGTACTCGTATGGTAATATTAAAAATATTCAAATTATTTTGAAACAATTGTAGTGTCCAAAGAGCATCGATCCATTTCCATGTATATCCATAATCCGTCAGTATCAATATATAGTGGGGACCTCCCTGATTGATTGGGAATGGTCACTGAGTAGTAATCACTAGCCGCTGTGAGTTCGATTCCCAACCCTGGACCAGGCAAATTGTACACGTGAAGAAACTGTCTAGCGATCTAACGGAAGGTATGTTCAACGAAATTATACGCCATCATTGAAGCTCGAAAAGTCACCGAATGACCTTGGCTACTAGTATTAGAGGCAAGGCAAGGCAAGGCAAGGCAAGGTAAGGCAAGGTAAGGCAAGGCAAATTAGGGCTACTAAGGCTACTAATATTAGAGCGAGTTTAAACTCTAGTGAAAAAGTTTATATAGTATATTGTACATGTTATTATGTAATCTAACTATGTTTGTGTTTGGATGACTATCATACTATGTATACACAAACTGAGTTAGGGAAACAAAACTAAAAAATAAGAAGCCAAATTCATACCGAAAATAATTTTGAGTTCCTGTACACTGATAATGACACCTTGCCGACTGACGCTTGTTTAGAAGCTGATAGGGCTTGGAACAATGAACTCGGCAAGCTAATACCTGATTTACCGTCATCTTGATCCTTCACAGATTTGACTAAAGAAATCTGAAATGAGAGTAGTATCATGTAATTAATAAAGTATCCATTTTATTGGAAACTAAACGATAGTTCTTTGTTACTAACAAACATTTGTTTCAATTAGCTTTCCAGCAAGTGCTGAACCATTTTTCTATCTCAAAATTTGACAAAGTTATTGAAATTATTTATCCTACTACATTTGTATAATCGTTGGATCACGCTGCAAGTGTTCCGTCATGTAATTGTTAAACTAGTGCCTATTCCCTATTGCACTGCAAGTCTATACAAGTTCGCTTCCATGAGTACTTTCAGTGCTTTGACTAACAAGATATATACAGACCATCCGAGCGGACTGTTAAATGACAAATGAAAACATGCAAGAATATTTTACTGATACAATTACAGACAGATAAAAAAATGAACGCTGTTCACAACAAATACTAAAATAACTACCCTATACGTTAACATCTGAACAAAGGAATTCTATTTTGAAAAGATCTGCGTGTCATATAGCGATATAGACAGACCGATACAAATATACCACGAAGAGACTTGAATTTCGTTTGAATTTACGTATTGTTGCTTATTCGCATTGTCGCATTTTCACTTTTTCGCAACGAAAATACACGATGTAAATCAGTCACCATAGTAAACCTCACCGCATGAATGATAAACAATAGAAGACCAATGGCCTTATACAGTATGTCCCCGACCAAATGGTCAAAGGGAATCTTTATTATGCCCCCTCTCCCCCCCCCAAAAAAAAACAACAACAACACGCGAACCGTAGACCTGTTTGTCTAACGCCCGACATATTACTCCAAGCGGGCGGAATTGGACGTTATAATAAGCTGATTTTAATACTTTACAGATTCCTAAGTCTGACACAATTAAGTCCCTAAATAACTTTGTATCTGTGAGACGTTCTTCTTTGATATTTTAGAGATTCCTAAGAAAGGTTAAGTCTCTACAAACCTGTGTATCTGTGAGAGCTTCCTCTCCGTCATGATTATAAGACATAGTAAGACCGTTGAACGTTTCTCCTTGAACCCCGGTTACCAATCCCGCTATATTATCCTTCTGAAGTTTCACGTCACCATTTGTCACGTCTACATTATTCAGTAAACGATCCACTGCGGCGACCAACCTAAAATGTTATCATGCTCGAACAATGCCATTTATTTGAGGCCTAAATTTGATTTTTTTTGCTGAATCCAATTATCTGAATACATAACTTAGGTGGACATGGACTGTCCGACCTGATCAGTCGTACAAAGTCGCTGAATTGCCGTGTTATTTTTCACCTGAAATTTGTCTAGTATATTATTGTAAATGCTCAAACCAAGAATGCGTCCTATGATAATTAAAAAACAGCTTGCATGAAAAAAATGGCATATAGCTACAATACCACAATCGATAAATTAGTGCAGAGCAGAAAGAACTAATTGGACAGCATAAATATACATAAATATACAATGTTTCTGGAGTGTGTTATTTATGTGGGATAAAAAAATCGAATATAAACAGTAACAAAACATGAATATTTGCAACAATAATAAAAAATATAGTAGCTAATTATATTGTTCACATGTAGATTGACGCCGCTTTTGCACGTGCAAGATAAAATCAAACTGGTATGAAATGCGAGCAATGTGTTAGATAAAAGAAAGGAAGGACATTGAAATCAGATCGCTACCATATGCTGTTGGTGAAAGATGTTTTTTGGACAAATCACACATTTTACTTCATGAAAACAGTCCAATCAAGTCAAATTATTCATTGACTTAAACATATAAGTCCATCGCCAAGTAAACATATAAACAAAATAAAGATCATACAGTACAACCTCTCCAAAGCGACCCTCTATTGAGCAACAACCTTCAACAACAACATGTTTTTCCTCATTGCACGATTTATTTCTTGATTTAAACTCTCTAGAGCAACAACTTCCCAACAACAACATAATTTTTCTAGTCCCAAAGGGTGTTGCTTTGGAGAGAAGTTGCACTGTACCATTGCTCTGTGGTACAGTTTCATTCACTCTCAGACATGGGCTTCATTTACCTATTTGATGCTTGGTATTCGTTCTCGGCACCGGCAAGAACTTCTCTGTCTATAAACAACACATTGTTGACGGAATCTAAAGTGTTATCAATGACATCTTTGGATGTTGCAGACTTATCCGTGTTTAGTATATCATCTATAACAGTGACCGTCCAATCTACTTCTGTTGTCTCGAAGTTGGACCATCTGGACGATAGATCACTCAAACTTGATGAGATTTCCTCCACATTATCTGTAAAGATTCAAAGAAACGCAACATAGTATTTCTAAACATCAGTAACAACCCAACAACAATAACATTATTGAACATCATTGACCGAGTGAAATATAATGATGTTGTTACATCATCAAATTGAAGCAAAGATGAAATGTAGACAAACCAGCCCTATATCAACGGTCTTCATCATCAGTAAAAATGGAGTTTTCCTGACGTGAACGTTGACTGTATTTGAAGTAGAAGAATCATTAGAATTTCAGTATTCGTTTATCCAAAGTTTTCCCGTAAAAGTTTAATCAGTTCGAACGATTTCTTTGAAGAAATACAGTAAAGAATCGCCCTTGATCATGAAATAGTATGAATAATGCTTCCTTAAACATTTAAACGTGTGACCAAAGCCCCTCCTTAGGTAGACAAAATGTTGCTTTTATTGACAGGTGGCTCATATTCGGGGTTATTTTGTTCTAAACAATTAATGACAGTTTATAAAAGAATGGTCTTTATTCATGCATTGTGTTTTTGGCGGTGGCCGCTAACACATAAATGAATGTATTTAAAGTAAACGTAATATTTACTTTCAGTGACGTCAGTATTAGCCAAGTCATGCAGTTGTCTTGCTTCATCATCGGCGTAAGGGCAGTCTGTTAACAAGGGTTCTTGCCAAACACCTGTACTGTCTAATAGGCGCTTGCTACAAAAAGCAAATATAATCAAAGACAATATTGAATATACTGAGTACAACAATTATGATACAATAATTGTGTTTATGTATAAAAAACCACAGTCCCGTCTCCAAGATACATCTTGATTAAATTGGCAGTTTTTAAACATTTTTAAAAAATCTTGCTACCCATTATTTGTACACTCAGAACAACCTCTTCAGAACGGCCCTCTCTTTAACAACAACCATCCTTCAACAACAGCATGACTTTTTCCACTGTATCATTTAACTATCAATTTTACCCTCTCTTGAGCAACAACCTCTCAACAACAACATAATTTTGCTACTTCCAAAGGGTGGTTGCAGTGTATAGAGTTTTTATACCATTGACTGTATTGGAGATATTCATTGTTAGCCATTAAAGGCAAATATATGAAAAGCATTCCAAAGGCAAAAAAAAAATTGGCAATGAAACAAGACCCATTGTCGTAAAATAATGTTCGTTCTTAAAAATGCTGAATCTATTTTAGAATACCTTGTAACCTTGTAAAATTTACTCCAAGAAGTCAGGAAAGCTTCCTGATTCATATGAATGTTCATTAAATGATTACAATCAACAAATCCTTATTGTGCCATTGTTTTTTTTCGTTCTCAATTACAACACCAATCATTGTCAGGAAACGACACTAATCAAGCGACTAAAGATAATACGACACAGCACTTAAGTAATATTAAATGTAAAATACCGTCCAATTTTTGTTCTAAAAACTATGATACATTTTTGCAATAATATTGCTTGTCGTTGTCAATAAATATAACACGATAAATAGATATAAACTTACCAGTTCCTTGAGGCATATTTTTTCACTGAAGATGAAGTCAACTGGTAAGGACACGCCACAAAAGCGATAGAACCCGGGTCAGCAGGAGGCCAGAGAAAAGTTCCGTATTTAGGATCTGTAGTTGTTTCCGATTCACACCGAGCTGTGACAGAAAAATTAAACAGTTTGTCACGAAATATGAGTTTTTAAAAAATAAAAGAAATCATCATTCATTTCATTCTTACAAAGCTAGAAATCGCGGGTTTGCTATAAAATTGCTTTTTACAGATAAATGATTAATTTCACAAATAGTGTAAGAAACAATTTAATTTACGTAAAGCTCGTAAGTGTGAAAAATGTTGTTGTTTCTTTTAATAAAAAGTCATCGCTTTATTCTTACAAAGCTAGAATTCGCAGTTCCTCTATTTCTTATTGCTTTATACAGACAAACAAAAAAAGATTAATTTCACAAAGCATACGACAATTTAATCTACGGTCGTGTATAATATTATGTAACTATGAAAAATGTCTACTTCTTATAGACAATATCGTTAGACACAAAGTATGCTTCTCTCCTAACCATCATAAACATCGTGAAAATCTGTGGGATAATTTATTACAGATCTAGGGTTACGCCTGGATTTGTCTTTAATTCAATTTAACTCTTATGATCAATGCTGTGAAAACTCCAGAATTACAACCACCAATGACATTAAAAGTTTTCATTATACAAACATATAGTGTACGAATTAAATTCTCTATTTATATAATTTAGAGGAAATAAGTTAGGGATGCTAGAAGTTGAATATGTACATTACTATTTTTGGTCAAGTTACGTAAGCATCTTATTTTTGATCAAATTACGTGAACTCTACTATTTTTTGGTCCAGTTACGTAAACATTACTATTTTTGGTCAAGTGACGTAAACACTACTATTTTTTGGTCAAGTTAAGTAAACACTACTATTTTTTTGTCAAGTTACGTAAACACTACTATTTTTTGGTCAAGCTACGTAAGCATTACTATTTTTTTTACGTCAAGTTACGTAAACATTACTATTTTTTGGTCAAGTTACGTAAACATTACTATTTTTAGGTCAAGTTACGTAAACACAACTATTTTTTGGTCAAGTTACGTAAACACTACTATTTTTTTATCAAGTGACATAAACACTACTATTTTTGGTCAAGTTACGTAAACACTACTATTTTTTGGTCAAGTTACGTAAACATTACTATTTTGGGTCAAGTGACGTAAACACTACTATATTTTGGTCAAGTGACTAAACACTACAATTTTTGGTCAATTTACGTAAACACTACTATTTTTTGGTCAAGTGACGTAAACACTACTATTTTTTGGTCAAGTTACGTAAACATTACTATTTTTGGTCAAGTGACGTAAACATTACTATTTTTGGTCAAGTGACGTAAACATTACTATTTTTGGTCAAGTGACGTAAACATTACTATTTTTGGTCAAGTGACGTAAACATTACTATTTTTGGTCAAGTGACGTAAACATTACTATTTTTGGTCAAGTGACGTAAACATTACTATTTTTGGTCAAGTGACGTAAACACTACTATATTTTGGTCAAGTGACTAAACATTACTATTTTTGGTCAAGTTACGTAAACATTACTATTTTTGGTCAAGTCACGTAAACACTACTATTTTTGGTCAAGTCACGTAAACACTACTATTTTTTGGTCAAGTTACGTAAACATTACTATTTGTCTAGCCTAAGCATACTCATATTGTATTAACACACAATACCTTTCCCTAAGGTGGCTATTTGTAGCGATTCCACATTTATTCCATTAAATCTCCTGGTGGCCAGCGCTTTATTCAATGCTGTGACAATATCCGCCTGTGTGTTAAACCACATGGTAGCACAATGAACTAGTAAAGAAATGGTAACACGAGTGGTGGCACTGCAATTAAGGAAACAAAGTTTATTAATCTCCTGGTAAGGCTTAAAATCACAAAGCGTTATCAATTTGCTTACAAACTGTCTGTATGAAGCTATTTGACATTCAACGCTGATTCGACCGATTAATGCTGATAAATTGGTAGTTACTTTCGAAAAACAAGGTAAGCACAGTTACAGACTCCTAGAATATGCATGTATAAAATAAAATAAGACTTAAATTCCCTAGTTGGTTTCTCAAGTTATCGTTTTTGATGATTTTTGATCTACAAAATACAGTTATGCTCGATTCAAAAGACTCCTGTGAATTGTAATCTTACCCAAGTTCAATGAATTCTGTGTGGTATGCGCCTTTTTGGTTCTGTATAAAATTTTGTACCTGAAAATAAAAAAAGATATATCATTGTTAATCACATCGTTTTTGTCATTAAAAGTCGAGGTAAAGAACCGTACAATTATGGAAAATATCTCTTTAAAGAGTTTAAGTAACATAATTTGAGGACTACGTTCTGACACTGTGGCTACGTGGATATATTTATGTATTATGTTGCCGTAGCTACAGAAAAAGGAATTCATATAACATAAATAATTATTAAATTTCATTTCCAGTTAATCATTTAAATGAGTGCTGTGGAAAATGGCGAAATAATGATCATAAATGTTTGTATATTTCCTGCAGGAGGAGCTCTAATTGTAACCATAGTAGTGCCAATCGTACAAAACACTAATCAAAATTCTGTGAAGACGGTATGGGGGACTGTTCTTCTTATTCAACTCAGAAAAGAGACAAAGTAAGACTTTGCTTAACAGGGGTTCCTTGGAAGGCGAATTCACCGGTGATCGTATTTATGCCTATACACATTTTGACCAAGTGTGCTATGTACGGATTGAATGGGTACTGTTCAACTTGGAGAAAGGAAAATTATTGTGGACGCCATTTGTCGGCCGCAGGGGTAACAATGATACTTCCCACCAAGACGGGTATGTAAATTGTCATTATTTGCAGTCACGTGCATGTATGATTTTGTTTAAGTCAATTGCCTTTTAAAAGTGAATAACGTGAAAAAAGTGAAAAGTCCAGTGTTTAACAGTCATAAAAGCCTATTAAAAGGTAATTCGGCTGTGGAATGTAGTGAACGATGAATTAATGTATACAAATTAATAATGCCGGAGTACAGTCGAATCCATGATGTATTCAAAGCTGGGCTTGTTGCCCTACACAACCAGAGCCATACAACAACCTTTTATATGGTTTCTTATGCAACGACGTTCCACCGAGTGAGAGCTCTGCATATTAACGGAAGAAGAAGAAGAAGAAGTTTAAAACAGTATTGTCTAACCTCTCGCTGTAAATTCATGGTAAATGTGGCGTATTCTTGTGAGCTAGTATCTCGAAGTCCTGGGGTCATGTCCATTGCCAAGCCGAGCTTAACAGTCATATCAAACTCTTTTGTTGTATCTGTTTATAATAAAATATAAATTAATGAGGATGTGAGAGTTGAAATTACACATTGTTTACAGTAAAGAAGTATTTACACCAGTGTACAGTCATCCGTCTGTTCGTCCTTTTCTCTGTCGGTCGCTTGGTTGTATTGGGTTGCCACCCAGCAAAATCTTTGGTACACAACCTCCAGTCTACTTGTCACAGACGCGTGTATTGCACTAGGGTTTTTAAACTCACAAGCTTTCAATCATCATCAGTTCGTATAACTTACTGACATAACGTACACATCTTGCCTAAATATATATAAAGCGCAACCCTCCCAAAGCAACACCAATTGGGAGTAAAAATGTTTCCTACTGTCCGATTTAACTATTAATATAAGCCCATTAGAGCAGCAACCTCTCATCAGCAACATACTTTTGCTACCCCCTAAAGGCGTTACTTTGGAGAGGTTGCACTCTATATACGGCGATCAGGCCCCGAGGTTATAAAACTTGAGATCGGACTCCAAGCTCAAATCTCACATTTTGTCTTTCAATGGTTCTAAGTTTATTGTGATCGGACAATAAAGATATTATTGATTCATTAGTCTGACACCATAATTGATCTGAATATGTATTCAAACATTAATCAGCTCCATCTGTTCAACCGTAATACTTTGAGAACGAAACTGAGTTTTGAGCTTGGAGACCGTTCTCAAGTTTTATAACCTCGGGGCCTGGTCACCTACACAGTTACCTGAACTGTACTAGTTCTCATGTATTACCCTATTACACAAGGAGCCAGCTACTTTCGTTTTGTACTTACTTATTACATCTTTGTAATTGTTCCTATCATCAGGGTTACAGAAATAGCATGTTGTTCCCGTGGTTCCCCCAAACTCCATACACTGATCCTTGTTCCTCATTTCTTGATTCAAACACGTTTGGTAATCGATACAGTCACCGGAAACCGAAAGGTATCCTGGGTAAAAATAATCCATCCTGGTATAACAGATCGCCTGAAAAAAGAAAGTTAATTTCGATAATGAATGATACTTTCAAACAAATAAGATAACTAAAAGAACTGTCCATAAACAAACCCTTTTGCCTCCGAGCTCTAGAAACGCCCAAAGACATGCACCTAGTGTACATACACATATGCATAAAATTACCAATTGTATATACATGTACACACATGCATAAAATTACCTAGCGTACATACATATATGCGTACAATCACCTAATATACATAAGTATATGCGTACATGCAATTACCTAGTGTACATACCCATGTATGCGTACAATCACCTAATATACATAAGTATATGCGTACATGCAATTATCTAGTGTACATACCCATGTATGCGTACAATCACCTAATACACATAAGTATATGCGTACAATTACCTAGTGTACATAACCATGTATGCGTACAATCACCTAATACACATAAGTATATGCGTACATGCAATTACCTAGTGTACATACCCATGTATGCGTACAATCACCTAATACACATAAGTATATGCGTACATGCAATTATCTAGTGTACATACCCATGTATGCGTACAATCACCTAATACACATAAGTATATGCGTACAATTACCTAGTGTACATAACCATGTATGCGTACAATCACCTAATACACATAAGTATATGCGTACAATTACCTAGTGTACATACCCATGTATGCGTACAATCACCTAATACACATAAGTATATGCGTACATGCAATTACCTAGTGTACATACCCATGTATGCGTACAATCACCTAATACAGATAAGTATATGCGTACAATTACCTAGTGTACAAACACACATCACACTTTAATCCAATGTAGCTAATAAATCAATCCTTTTACCCATAATTGTGTGCAAGGAGTTCTTTCATATCTTGCGCAACATTGTTTATGATCACCAAATCTATTGGATAATTTGTTGTGGAGTATCGTGTATTGTATACACGCAGCCCATGACGTAGACCTCTGATGTCACATCAAACTGATTGGTCATTGGATAAAATATGCGCTAATGAGAAATATTTGTTCAGGATGACTTAACAAGCTATGCCCGATGGCTCCCGAACATACACGCATACACTTCCAAAGTGTCACTATTTCTTGTGGAACGGACTGTGGCTTGAGTTGAGAAGTAGGATGTACGTACTCCACCCAGGTGACATTATGGGGTTAGGGTAAGTACAAGTTGTCGTTATGGGGTTCCAGTACGTATAAACCGCCGTTGTGGGGAAAATTTGTGCTTATAAATGGGGTGCAAAAAGTTGCTTATGGGGTGCAGAAGATCAAAGGAATATCAAAGGCGGCTCCCATCACAACATCACTTCAGTGTGTCCGTTAGAACATAAACAAGGCCACGAACGACTCTGTAAAGAAGGACCAAATCAGAACACTATCTTAGTTGTTGTAGAGTTGACCATTATCTAGAGTGATGCTATAATCTATGTTACTCTGTCTGGCTGGTTGGGGTAAGAGTGTTTAACCAATTTAGCAGCGTTGCGAGGGATTTGTTGATTTGATTTATTTGTGTTTGTTATTGATTCCATATCGTTGAAGAATTCTGATGTTAAAAAGTAAGTATAAAAGAAGAAATTTCCCACCGTTTTAGTTAAGAACTACCACATTATACTAACTTGTTTCTCCATTCCTGAAAGTCATGTACCTGCTAGCCAGAAAGTTGCTAACTGACTGGCCGGCACCATGTTGCTTTCAAGGATGGACATCGCAAGGTGAAACTACATACGTGCACATTTGAACTACATATCAAAAAGGACAGAAAATACAACAAAATATTCAAGTATCATTATGCATTTATTTTTATTAATTTCATTTTGAATTCAAAAGGTAAGGATAACAGGGCTATTTAAAAAAGGTAGGACAAAGAAGGGCCCAAACAAAAAAGTAAGAAAATCAGAGATCAGAAGAAATCCTGACTCTAATGTGGGTCTTACTAATAACTGATCTAATTCCCTTACTGACTGTAGAGATAGTTTCAAATTTCGTTCAATAAATCCTAAATTGTGTGAAGCTATCACAGTGATGATGTCAAAGTGTGTATTAGATTACAGGGTTTCACTGGTAAAATTTAGCACTTTCTAGGGTTTTATCCCTTATCATATAATTGAATTGCCATTAGGCCATTAGCGATGTTCATGATACATTTCCTTGCAATAAACTTCCTCGATTTATTCAACTCTCTGAGCGTATTAATGTCTTGTCGCAAGATCAGGTGTTCAGCAGAAACAAATGGCCTGTATAGAATCAATGTCGTTCTCGCGATATCTCGTAATGTTCAGTTTTAAATATTTCACAAAAATGAGATTTCATGTTGATACATCGTAAATAGAGAAACAGTAACATTAGTATAGTTACAGGAACTATGCAGACAAACACCATGTTCAGCTCGTCTGTTTTCGAAGAAAAACTCGCACTATTGTGATCACTGCGGTGTCTACGTCATAACTCAGAAAATATAAGAGGCAGCAACATGAAACGTCGTTGGTGGTTATATCTTACTGAGCGGTGAACATACAGGCGAGTACTGGCACCGCTCACGACGCTCTTTTTTTGTTTTGAAATGTTTTGCAAAAGATTTAATCATTCCATGAAGTAATTGTTTCCATGTGTTTGAATTTAATTATTGTTTCGTTAGTGTAGTGTTAGACATGCGTAAACATTCATGAATGCATTCCTCGAAGCGAGATGCAAACTGCTGACTGTGTACCGACTTTCCAAAGTTTTTTTTTTCAATACAATGTTGTTGTCGATAACGTCTTAAAAGTCTGTAAGAAGGTCGCTATCCAACATTATTAACAAAACGAAAGATGTATCAGATTCTCTCTACATATATGAAAGGATATTTGAATGTCGTACAGGTTTCTTTTCCCGGATAATAGAAAAATAATGTTTCTACTATATTTATATTTATTCAATAGTGCTGATTATGCACAGTGCAATTTCTCCGAAGCAACACCCTTTGGGAGTAGCAAAATTATGTTGTTGTTGAGAGGTTGTTGCTCAAGAGAGAGTTAAATGTAGAGTTAAATCGTGCAGTAAGAAAACAATTATGTTGTTGAAGGGAGGTTGTTGCTTAAGAAAGGCCCATTCTGGACAAGTTGCCCGTATATCAATGTTGAAAACAGACGAAAACACGACCTAGATGCAAGATTTAATGAATTTATTACAAATATACAATCATACGAGATATGTAAACGAGCTAATTTCAAGGTCATATTTTGATATCAAATACAACATGTATTCATTTAGTGAACAAAACGTCATACACATGTACTTCGACTACTGTTTACTACGACCAGACTTATATAAATACTTTTTTGAAACGAACATGAACAAAAAAACGTGAACATGCTTGAACATTTTTTTACATTCTTCCTTAATTATAAATACACTGTACATTTAGGCATACAATTATGCCAATGGTATAAATGTTGTATCATATATGTCAATGGTATATACAGTGCAAGCTCTCCAAAGCAACACCCTTTGGGAGTAGCAAAATTATGTTGTTATTGAGAGGTTGTTGCTCTAATGGGGTTATATAAATAGTTAGGGTCGCTCTGGAGAGGTTACACTATACATTATATTATTTACACGCATGTCAATGATATACATGTACACATTTTATTATATACACATTAAAGTATATACTTTATATTTTATACACGTAAGTCATACTATATACATGTATTATATCACATATGTCAACGATAAAAGCATCATATCATATATACAGTAAAACATTGATATGATGATCACGTTTATGAACAAATTAACCGGTCAGACTATTGAGCAGGTGGCATTGTCAAGTAGAAATACAAAGAAAATGTTAAAAACCGGTACGTAAATAAATTGTCGTTGTAATAAGCTGATTATACTATTGGGTAGTCACTGTTCGAGATTTAATGGTATTTCTTCAAGAAAATACATATTTCGGAAAAATACAAAAAAAACATCGGTTTCTTTGAATTTGTTACGTAACAAAAATTCTAGCTTACAAAAATACCTAGTGTGATAAAGCTCGGAGACTCTGAGGTTAAAACAAAGGCATTCTTAATGAAAACAACAACAACAACAACAACAACAACAATGGCGATAGCGATGTTGATGTTCGACATGTTAGATAACATCCGAGCTTAAGGCAACATGTCTTGATTTTCTTACGGTTTCAGTTTTCATATATTTTATCCATAGACATCTATGTAGGCATTGGACTGCAATAATCATCAGTACGTCCTACACAATACTAGTAATGTTTTACAGCCTTTGTTGATAGACCCTCCAAACAACATCTATCGACGACGACGACGACAGTGCTTCTTGAACAGTAGTTTACAATCATGTCTGAAGTTTTTATTAATCATTGTATAAATCAAAGGATTTGCGGCATGATTTAAATAAAACACATGATTTAACAAGGTCTCGATCACGTGTCTGGTCGCTGACTGATCCGACCAGTAATTTGAGTTTACAGTATGGCACATCCTCATAATGAAGAAGGGCATCCATGACATAAAAAATACGGCTGTCACAAAAAACAGGATTTTGGTCGCCTTGAGTCTTGAGCTGAATAGAATACCGCTGTTGATCTGTCTGTTGTTGTTAATGTTGTTATTAAACGACGTTGGAACATGTCTGTTGTTTAACTCTACTTCGGACTGGCTTACACTTTGAGTATTTTGGTCTACTGAAAAGAGAGACGTGATGTTCGAGTTTGGGGTCTCACATGTTCTCCAGGTATTTGGCGGGAGTTGGATTTTAGCAACACCACCATGTGCCGCGTTCGAATACCTCGATATAAATCTACCATGTGGTGAAAAAGATGTTTGAATTGAATCTGACAGTGTGTTTACTGCCGATATACCTGCTAATATATGGGCGTTCGACAGCGGTACAACATTTCTCCGGCTTCTGTAAGCGGTTACAGCAACATGCTTATATAAGATCACCATCATTATGATTTCCGTCAAGAAACAGCACAGGACGAATGTCGAGAAGGCCATCAGTGATACAGAGTTCTGATATTCTTGTCTGTAATGACACTTTAACCCAACAAATGATTCATTGAAAGCCACAAATGTTGAAGGCGCGGTTCCATAAAATTCAAACAAAGGCAGGCTACCTGCCACGGAAATCGCTGTTATAATAAGAATCGCCTTAACTACGTGTTTATCAAAAGTCAGAAATTTAACTGGTCTGCAAATTGCAAGAAATCGGTCAATTGCAACAAGTAATAAGGTTAATCCAGAAATGGCCAAATTGCAGTGAACAAAAAATTCAAAGATTTTGCAAGCAAAGACCCAGGTCTGGTCGAAATTGTTCATTAGCTTGTAGATTACGTACGGGTGAATCACGAGACATGCAAAGAGATCAATGACTGCCAGGAACATGATGAATTTGTTAGCAGAGGTCTTCCGTCGTCTGTTTAAGTAGACAAACAAAACACACGTGTTTCCAATGGCTCCACTAATCATGAAGATTGCCATCATAACTTCCACTGGCAACATCAACCGTCCCCATTTTTTGTTCGTTTCCGTAACAAGAGACTGCCAACATGTTAAATTATTATGATATTCACAGCTGAGAGTTGAGTTAAAATCCATGTTTTGACCGGTTTGAGAGCTGGTGTCTATTGGATCAATTAGTCTCTTGTCAGTTATAATCACTTCCTCCAGATAAGTAGGCAGCATGCGTATCAATGATCTCAGTTTGTTACGTGTAGTTTAATTTACAAGTTATTCTAATTGACCAAAACGTCACTGAATACTGTAATCCAGTGTAATGAAGTCAAATCACGTAGCTCTATTATTTAGAATCAATATGAATTGGGTTTAAGGACATAATTATCTTAAGTGATGTTGTTGTCGCGATAGTTATATCTGTCTTCTGTTTATCCGTTGGTTGTAAACAACGCAGTATCATTCAGAATTCAGGAAGGCGTGGGAAACAAGAACAATGGTTCAGGAACCTGGTACAAGGTAACATTTGTTAGATATTATTTCTCAGGTATACGTCTTCAGAACGTCCCTCTGATGGCCATTCACATTATTTTCTGAAAACAATGTAAACGAAATATTTACAAATACGATAGGGTTGTACGCGCGTGTAAACTCGCGCCAAAAATGCGTTTTAATTATTACTTTAATCCTTTCCAAAAATATATATTTTTTATCTGATTTGAATATTACATTCACAATGAATGGACATTGGAATTGAGATAAAACCTTAAATGCAATTATTATATTATCGCCTATCATTATACTTCTGGTTCCTCTGTAAGACATTCACACTATATAATATTATATCAGAGACCCTCGCTACTTTTTTGTGCTTTTATTTCTCGCACATTGCTGAAAAAATGCCTAAAAACAACGTTCAATAAAAATTGAAGTAAATTTTAATTACAAGAATATAATTATTAAGAAAAACATTGGAATAATAAAACATGTACAAATAATGTTAAATCAAAAAAGAATTTCACATATTTACATTTGTACATCAATAATTGCATCCCAATTTATCTTGAAAAAAAGCAGCAACAAGATAATTATGTTAATACTGATACGACAGTAAAATTAGAAAAATATATTATACTTTTATCATTTTTTTGCATCCAAACATTTCTTGAAAAAACAACAACAACATTAACACGACCGTAAAAGATGAAACAAAAAATAACAAATAAAAATTACTTACATCAAGCAGAAAAGTGTGCAGGTATCGGTCCAAAATATAGTAAACTAGTGCTGGATCTGTTTGAAAGCGTATGTATCCACTTAGAGAACGTCAATAGACGTTACTATGACGACAGTTCCAATCCCGACATTGTATCAGAAAGCATATCGCAGGCAAATGTTACTCGCAACCAGTTCTTATCTGCTAAAGCGCCTTTAACAACGTAATATGAGAAGTGTCATTATATACTTAGATGACATTTCGAAGTGTCACAAATTGATTGATAAAAATCACATGAGCCCGCCCAGTTAGCTCAGTGGTCAGAGCGTTGGTCTACTGATCAAGAGGTTGTGAGTTCCCCGCCCAGCTATCTCAGTGGTTAGAGCGTTGGTCTATTGATCAAGAGGTTGTCAGTTCCCTGCCTGGTTAGCTCAGTGATTAGAGCGTTGGTCTACTGATCAAGAGGTTGTGAGTTCCCCGCCCAGCTATCTCAGTGGTTAGAGCGTTGGTCTATTGATCAAGAGGTTGTCAGTTCCCTGCCTGGTTAGCTCAGTGGTCAGAGCATTTGTCTACTGATCTAGAGGTTGTGTGTTCCCCGCCCAGTTAGCTCAGTGGTTTGAGCGTTGGTCTATTGATCAAGAGGTTGTGAGTTCCCCGCCCAGCTAGCTCAGTGGTTAGAGCGTTGGTCTACTGATCAAGAGGTTGTGAGTTCCCTGCCTGGTTAGCTCAGTGGTTAGAGCGTTGGTCTACTGATCAAGAGGTTGTGAGTTCCCTGCCTGGTTAGCTCAGTGGTTAGAGGGTTGGTCTACTGATTAAGAGGTTGTGAGTTCCCTGCCTGGTTAGCTCAGTGGTTAGAGCGTTGGTCTACTGATCAAGAGGTTGTGAGTTCCCCGCCCAGCTATCTCAGTGGTTTGAGCGTTGGTCTATTGATCAAGAGGTTGTGAGTTCCCCGCCCAGCTAGCTCAGTGGTTAGAGCGTTGGTCTACTGATCAAGAGGTTGTGAGTTCCCTGTCTGGTTAGCTCAGTGGTTAGAGCGTTGGTCTACTGATCAAGAGGTTGTGAGTTACCTGCCTGGTAAGCTCAGTGGTTAGGGCGTTGGTCTACTGATCAAGAGGTTGTGAGTTCCCTGCCTGGTTAGCTCAATGGTTAGAGCGTCGGTCTACTGATCAAGAGGTTGTGAGTTCCCTGCCTGGTTAGCTCAGTGGTTAGAGCGTCGGTCTACCGATCAAGAGGTTGTGAGTTCCCTGCCTGGTTAGCTCAGTGGTCAGAGCGTTGGTCTACTGATTAAGAGGTTAAGAGTTCCCTGTCGGGTTAGTTCAATGGTTAGAGCGTTGGTCTACTGATTAAGAGGTTGTGAGTTCCCTGCCTGATTTGCTCAATGGTTAGAGCGTTGGTCTATTGATTAAGAGGTTGTGAGTTCCCCGCCCTGTTAGCTCAGTGGTCAGAGCGTTGGTCTACTGATCAAGAGGTTGTGAGTTCCCTGCCTGGTTAGCTCAGTGGTTAGAGCGTTGGTCTACTGATCAAGAGGTTGTGAGTTCCCTGCCTGGTTAGCTCAGTGGTTAGGGCGTTGGTCTATTGATCTAGAGGTTGTGTGTTCCCCGCCCAGTTAGCTCAGTGGTTTGAGCGTTGGTCTATTGATCAAGAGGTTGTGAGTTCCCCGCCCAGCTATCTCAGTGGTTTGAACGTTGGTCTACCGATCAAGAGGTTGTGAGTTCCCTGCCTGGTAAGCTCAGTGGTCAGAGCGTTGGTCTACTGATTAAGAGGCTGTGAGTTCCCTGCCGGGTTAGTTCAATGGTTAGAGCGTTGGTCTATTGATTAAAAGGTTGTGAGTTCCCTGCCTGGTTAGCTCAATGGTTAGAGCGTTGGTCTATTGATTAAGAGGTTGTGAGTTCCCCGCCCTGTTAGCTCAGTGGTCAGAGCGTCGGTCTACTGATCAAGAGGTTGTGAGTTCCCTGCCCAGTTAACTCAGTGGTTAGAGCGTTGGTCTACTGATCAAGAGGTTGTGAGTTCCCTGCCTGGTTAGCTCAGTGGTTAAAGCGTTGGTCTACTGATCAAGAGGTTGTGAGTTCCCTGCCTGGTTAGCTCAGTGGTTAGAGGGTTGGTCTACTGATTAAGAGGTTGTGAGTTCCCTGTCTGGTTAGCTCAGTGGTCAGAGCGTTGGTCTACTGATCAAGCGGTTGTGACTTCCCTGCCTGGTTAGTTCAATGGTTAGAGCGTTGGTCTATTGATTAAAAGGTTGTGAGTTCACTGCCTGGTTAGCTCAATGGTTAGAGCGTTGGTCTATTGATTAAGAGGTTGTGAGTTCCCCGCCCTGTTAGCTCAGTGGTCAGAGCGTCGGTCTACTGATCAAGAGGTTGTGAGTTCCCTGCCCAGTTAACTCAGTGGTTAGAGCGTTGGTCTACTGATCAAGAGGTTGTGAGTTCCCTGCCTGGTTAGCTCAGTGGTTAAAGCGTTGGTCTACTGATCAAGAGGTTGTGAGTTCCCTGCCTGGTTAGCTCAGTGGTTAGAGGGTTGGTCTACTGATTAAGAGGTTGTGAGTTCCCTGTCTGGTTAGCTCAGTGGTCAGAGCGTTGGTCTACTGATCAAGCGGTTGTGACTTCCCTGCCTGGTTAGCTCAGTGGTTAGAGGGTTGGTCTACTGATCAAGAGGTTGTGAGTTCCCTGTCTGGTTAGCTCAGTGGTCAGAGCGTTGGTCTACTGATCAAGCGGTTGTGACTTCCCTGTCTGGTTAGCTCAGTGGTTAGAGGGTTGGTCTACTGATCAAGCGGTTGTGACTTCCCTGCCTGGTTAGCTCAGTGGTTAGAGGGTTGGTCTAATGATCAAGAGGTTGTGAGTTCCCTGCCGGGTTAGTTCAATGGTTAGAGCGTTGGTCTACTGATCAAGCGGTTGTGAGTTCCCTGCCGGGTAAGTTTAATGGTTAGAGCGTTGGTCTACTGATCAAGAGGTTGTGAGTTCCCTGCCTGGTTAGCTCAGTGGTTAGAGGGTTGGTCTACTGATCAAGAGGTTGTGAGTTCCCTGCCTGGTTAGCTCAGTGGTTAGGGCGTTGGTCTACTGATTAAGAGGTTGTGAGTTCCCTGCCTGGTTAGCTCAGTGGTTAGAGGGTTGGTCTACTGATTAAGAGGTTGTGAGTTCCCTGCCTGGTTAGCTCTGTGGTCAGAGCGTTGGTCTACTGATCAAGCGGTTGTGAGTTCCCTGTCTGGTTAGCTCAGTGGTTAGAGGGTTGGTCTACTGATTAAGAGGTGGGTGTGAGTTCCCTGTCTGGTTAGCTCAGTGGTTAAAGGGTTGATCTACTGATTAAGAGGTTGTGAGTTCCCTGCCTGGTTAGCTCAGTGGTCAGAGCGTTAGTCTACTGATTAAGAGGTTGTGAGTTCCCTGCCTAGTTAGCTCAGTGGTTAGAGCGTTGGTCTACTGATCAAGAGGTTGTGAGTTCCCTGTCTGGTTAGCTCAGTGGTTTGAGCGTTGGTCTATTGATCAAGAGGTTGTGAGTTCCAGCCCTGTGTGTGGCTCACGCTGTCCGTGACAAATTTGACTGAAGATATTACATCCTATGTTAAATTGTCCTCCACCTCTGGGGGGGGGGGGGGGGGGGGGGGTAGCTTACTTGGATATAATGTGGTTATTACTGAAAATGGCGTTAAATCCGATGTAATCAATAAAATAAATAAATCAATGATGAATGCCCGGATTAATTAATAAGTCTTTTGGATTATGAATCTGAAACGCATGTATGAGTGGACCTAACTAATAAAAGTATTTATTATTAGATAAAAAGAATACATACAGCATGTTTCAATAAGAAATTGAAATATTTTAGATACAAACAACTGTGCTTATATGCTGTGCTCTATCTCGTTTTGAATTGGATTGAATAAATTATTGTAAGACAATGAACTTCATAAACGCGCTTATAAAGTCACGTGTTTAACTCATTAGGTATTGCGCATTCTGACAAAACAAGTCATACACGAACATATCAATCTAGTTGCTTGTCGTTCGCGCATGCGTGAAGAAACATTCACATTTTTATAATTAGCCAAACTATATACTAAGGTAACCCGTGATTTAGAGCTAATTTGATAAAACAAGACGATATAGAATGGTGTCACACCCATAAATAGGTATATACATGTTAGTTGGCTTCGTTAAACAGGACAAATGCATTACTGTAATGTATCATGGGAAGTAATGATTATACAGTAAGTGTGGTGAATTTTCTTGCACTGCCTGATGATATGTCGTCCTGCTGACCCCAGAAAAGTTGAGTAACTTATTTCTTGATATAAAGATCAGGGCATGCAGCAGAATTGTGAGGTCTCTCATGGAGAATATGACGTCACATTACCCCTGTCAAATAGTCATTCATAGTTCATGAATTATTCGTATTTTATATTCATGAAGAATGCAAGAAAAGTTCAAGATTTCTTTGTCTTGAATTCCAGCTTTCGAAGGGGCAAAGGTATAAATTTCCAGTGTCACACCGTCGTAGCCAGGTTTGATGAATGATTTGAGGTAATGTATTTCAGCTAAATCACAGATTTCCACTCCGGAATTATATCCCTTTAGATGCATTAATAAGTACGCCCTATGCTGCATTGATTATAGATAACATACTCTGCACAAACATGTTTTGAACATTGTATTATTTCTAGAATCGATCCTGGCTTTTTCAAAGGCCTGATGTTGCCGGAAAATTGTCGTTAGTCAACGCTTAAGTTGTTTAGAAAACATTGCAAGCCATTAGACAGCATTGATACCGACGAGCAAACCCTTTCATGTAGTATTTTCCGGCGACATACCATTACGTGTCGTTATCTAAACTTACAAGTATCTATATTACATAGACTGTGAAACACGTTTGGACGACATATTTCAAACATTTTCGATGATAGCTGTACTGGCTTGGTGTCTTGAATTCATTTTTTAAAGCTTGGACAAACGCTTCTCTGACCGAAATTCAAGTGCCAAGAATCCATTTTCTCTTTCCCTTAACCACAATGCGTCATAGCCTGTACATAGCAATTCTTAATACTATATCGTTTGCTTATGTCTCTACTCCAAAATGTATTTTCAAACATTTTATCTAGCATCATGATAGTTGATACTAACGGTTAAATAAATTGTCGACTTGAAAATAGCGTATATCAGAAACTCGAAATACCTTTTGAAGTGTAAGGCAAGACACCTTACTACATTGTGTATACACAATGCAAAATAATCATGACAAAAACAATGAATTTTGTCAAGAAAGAAATCGAATTTTTTACAAACAATATACAGTGTAACTTCCATGAACATTCACCTCCGAACAACAACCACCTCACGGTTACAACCAGTACACCCAAATTGTTGTTTTACACTATTTTCACTCTCACACCTCCTTACAACAGCCAGTTTTGTCCTTCCCATGGGTGGCTGTTGATGAGAGGTTGTGCAGGAAATATTGCAAAGCGTATCATTTTGCACAAAAGTGTAACATTACAGCATACTGGAGCCTTACGATGACATAGTATAGTTTATTTAAGAAAAAGGCAAATTTGCCTAACATTCTACATTTTTTACATTTGTACACATATATACATTGTCAATGGCATCGTTTAACATATAATTATGTAATAACACATTGAATTATACATAATAAACGAGCATCATATAATTTATTCATATAACATTTAATATCAAAAAATAATATAATTCTTTATATTGGTTGTATAAATTAATTAAATAACATTCCAAGAAATTTGTCCTTAATATCAACAAATAATCTCTTGTGAGAGAGGGAAAAGTTTAATGGAAGTAATAAGTATTTTTTAGTTTTTCAAAACTATTATAAATGTAAACTGATAAGTTTCTAATTTCTTTAATATTCTCTAATTTCAAAAGATCAATTAATTTAACCATACTTGGATATTGCCAATAATATTTTTATATATATGCTTGTCTATTTTCTAAGTACTATATATGATATCATGGCGAATGTGTTCACAGCTACTCTGTTCATTTAGGGCGAAGTGCCGACTTTGCCGGTAAAATTAAGACGCAACATATTTTTCAATACAAATGTACGTCAAAGAAACACCCTTTCGAGGAATTGAAAAGTTGTGAGATATGTACTGATATAAAATACATATTATTCCAAGCTTCGTATTATGTCTCGTTTAACGTGTTTTTATAACAAAACATCGTTAAGTACTTGAATGACTCGTGATACCGACGTTCGTGATATTGTAACTCGGTAATTTATCAGTGTGGGGAATCCACGTGACCTAGTGACGTCACAATGTTATCGTTACCAGCGCTTTTTCTGTCAATTAAACTTGGAAAACATCACGTAAGTGCTTTATTTTTCGTTTTCTTCTAAAGCCACATAACTGTTGCAACTCCTTACATAAGGGGCTACCTCCGGTTCAGAATTTTGTCCCTGAAGGCCCGCTACTTTTTTACTTATCTTGTCCAAACCGGTTTCTAAAATTTTCTTGTAAAAATAACGTTCATTTTCATAACACTGTCAAACGGTTTGGACAGGAAAAGCAAAAAAGTTGAGGGCCTACAGTGACAAAAATCTGAACCGGAGGTAGCCCTTTATGTAAGGAGTTGACACAGTTATGTGGCTTTAGAAGAAAACGAAAAATAATGCACTTACGTGATGTTTTCCTAGTTTAATTGGCAGAAAACGCGCTTGTAACGATAATATTGTGACGTCACTAGGTCACGTGGATTTCCCACACTGGGAAGGGAACACTGAAAAAGCGTCCCTGAGAAATTCGACAGACGAAGCCGACACTCGAGCCCATGACCTTTCGTTAAGCAGTCCAGCGTGTTACCACTAGACCACAAACAACACACAATCTTACCGTGCTTCCGGTACACTGTCTCACAGTCTTGGTCGCACAGTCTCTTGGTCCACTGGCACCTGCGCATTGATAGCATGACATGTCGCTATGAAACAGCTGATCCTGGTCGCCTGTAAAAAGTATTTACCTATAAATTAACATTGTAACTTTTTGCAAAATAGTTATAAAAGAATAGTTTGTCCACTGGGGTTTAACGTTGTTCTAAAAGGCCATGCTTTGTCCAGTTATTATAATAATTGGATATGCAAATAAATAGGCAACATATGCCTGGTTCGTCACATTAATTAAAAAAACAACAGTAGGTATAATGAATATAAATACAATGATTATATAAAATAAATTTCAATCAATAGCATGATAATGTCTGAAGCGAGAGAGAGAGAGAGAGTCAAGACAATAACAGTATACAATAGCATGGTGCCAATAGTAGCATACACCGATATAACGCCAATAGTAGCATACACCGATATGATGCCAATAGTAGCATACACCGATATAATGCCAATAGTAACATACACCGATATAATGCCAATAGTAACATACACCGATATAATGCCAATAGTATCATATACAAATATAATGTCAATAGTAGCATACACCGATATAACGCCAATAGTAGCATACACCGATATGATGCCAATAGTAACATACACCGATATAACGCCAATAGTAGCATACACCGATATGATGCCAATAGTAGCATACACCGATATAACGCCAATAGTAGCATATACAAATATAATGTCAATAGTAGCATACACCGATATAACGCCAATAGTAGCATACACCGATATAATGCCAATAGTAGCATGCATTAATATATTGCCAATAGTTGCATACATTAATATAATACCAATAGTAACAGACATTAATTTAATGTCAATAGTAGCATACAACAGCATAATGTCAGAAGTAGCATGCCAAAAATAAATGCATGCCAATGGTAGTATACAGTGATGTTATGTCTGTAGCAGCATATGTCAATGACTGCATGCCACAGTTTGTCAATAGCAGTATGCCAATATATGTAAATAAAAGTCAACAGCGGTCTACAGCAGTATGCTAAACTAATCAACAGCAGTATACCAATATATGCCAATCAATCGCTGCATGCCAACGACAGCATGTCGTTATAATTATGCCAACAGCAGTATACAAAAATATGCTGAAAGTTGCAAGCCGTTGGCAGCATGTCTATATACAAGTTAACAATAGTATGCTACAGAAGGTCAATAGCTTGTACCAGTGACATCATGCCAAATTATATCAATAACAGCATGCCAAATACATATGTCAATAGTGACATGCTATAACATGCCAAGTAGTGTACACATTACAAATTGTATTGCCGTTTTCTATACCATCGATGCCCCAACTTTCATAGTCATAGTGACAAACTTCAAATAAAAAAAATATTTTTTTTTCAAATTATTTGGATATACATTTATACATATATATTTACGGCAGTAAACAAAAGCAAGGACTAATGAAACAAATCTCTCAAAAGTGATCGATTTTAGAAGCGAAAGTTCGTAACATAGCAGATATAATGTAGGACATTGAATGTATATGTATGTCATATACATATGTACCATCATTATGTTATAACAAGGTATACAGTACAACCTTTCCAAAGCGGACATCTCTTGAGCAACAACTCCCTTTAACAACAGCATGATTTATTCCCACTGCATGATTAAACTATTAATTTAACTCTGGAGTAACAAGCTCTCAACAACAACAGCAACAGCAACAGCAGCAGCAACAACAACAACAACAACACAACAACACAGCAACAACAACGACAACAGCAACAGCAGCAACAACAACAACAACACAGAGGTTGCATTGTGTATAAAATTGATTTTACTATACTCGAGTCAAAAGTACAATAGTAGTAATTTATCTTCCGTGTTTTTCCCCAAAACAATTAGATATTCAAAAGTAAGGATAGGCTAGCATGTTTTAATAAGACTTATGACGACATTATGAGCTGGACAAGACGATAAAAGCAATAACTGATATTCAGATTTTCACACAATTGCACAGCGATGATTAAAATACTTGTAGGAGAGCTTGGTGGTCCTGCTACGAAATGTCATGCTTGGCGGTATT